>CAJNIZ010042838.1:79694-109486 GCA_905231905.1 Symbiodinium pilosum
GTAGTAGTAGTAGTAGTAGAAGTCGTAGTAGTAGTGGTAGCAGTAGCAGCAGCAGCAGCAGTAGTAGTAGTAGTACGGGTAGGAGTACTAGGGGTCATCATAGTAGTAGTAGTAGTAGTAGTAGTAGTAATAGTAGTAGTAGTAGTAGTAGAGTAGTAGTAGCAGTAGTAGTAGTAGTAGTAGTAGTAATAGTAGTAGTAGTAGTAGTAGTAGCAGTAGTAGTACTAGTATAACTCCTG
This sequence comes from Symbiodinium pilosum, assembly GCA_905231905.1. NCBI lineage: Eukaryota > Dinophyceae > Suessiales > Symbiodiniaceae > Symbiodinium > Symbiodinium pilosum. The sequence continues at coordinate 79,934 of CAJNIZ010042838.1, forward strand.
ATACTAGTAAAAGCACCAGTAGCTGTAGCGGTGGCACTAGGGGCAGTAGGGGCAGCAGCAGCAGCAGCAGCAGCAGCAGCAGCAGCAGCAGCAGCAGCAACGTCATCGTCGTGCAAGTTCACCGCGGGGAACTCCAAATGCTAGGACCAAAAAAAGGGGCCCATCGGGTGCACCAACCGATGTAAAAAAAGCTCGGCAGAACACATTCACCCCGCCGACCGACCGAAATCTGAACGAACGGATTTCTCCTTTCATCGTTCCGCGGACGTCTGTCCGCGCGGGCTGCCACATACATTGTATACCCGTTGGACACCCTTGGAGAGGGTTGTGCCCAAGATTTTGTCCAAATAATTTCGTGGGGCCTGAGGGGCCAACAACCCCATGGCCGGCTGCCCCGCAAGCAAATCCGAGGGTCGGCCGTTGCTTACCGAAGGGCCCAGCCGTCCCCGTCTGCGGCATTCAGCCGGCGTGGCAGAGAGTAACCGTAGCGCTGGGTTTCGCCGGGAAAGTGGGCTAGACCTGTGTTTGGGCATAGAATGGCCAAAAACAAATTGGCCGAAACCTCCTCTAAGGCCCCTGCCCGGCTTTAATTTCCAGACGTTTGTTACATGTGTATTTTTTAAAAAAATGCTTTTCTTGCGCACCTTTCTACCGCCGACAGTCCCCAAGCCTGGTCCCCCAGTGCTGTGTGGTGCAGCGCGTCAGGCACGGGGCATGCGACCCGCAGTTGTCCCCTCATGCCAACACGGGCATCTGCTAGGAGCTTGCGGTCGTGCAAAGCCGGTTCAAGTCCGGCAGCATTGTCATGGGCCACGCCGGGCAGCTCGACCAGCGACGTGACCAGCGCGAGCTGCACTGCCACAGAATTTATGCCGCTCCACCGTTGGACTGTTGGACCCAAGGGCTCTGCGCAGCGGGACGGAGCGCAGGTGGCGCAGTCGGCCGGAAGTGTGATTCGGCCTGGGCCCTACCCGACCGTCCCGCGATGTCCCTCGGCCCCACTGCTCTGCCTCTGCGGCCACCGTCGCTACTACCTCGGCGGCGCGTACAGCCTCCCCCACTGGCCGCGGCTGGTGCAGAGCGTTAGCGGCCCAAGCGGGGCGGCAAGTGCTGAACAGGCCGGCCAAAAAAGACAAAGCTAGACGAGACTGACGCTGATCCGTCGCTCTGCCCCTGTCTCAGTTTCTTCCCTCACACGCGCCCCTTCAACTTCTGTGTGTGACCCGTGCGTAACATTTGCTCGTCGACTTCGTCCGTCCTGCCATGCGCTTTGCCACATCTCGCGCCTGGCTTGGTCGCCTGCTACGCTTTGGGCTGGGCGGCTTCTGCTGTTCAGAACTTTGCATTCGGCGTCCTCCATGCCTGTCATCTTTATTGCACCATCACAGCCGGGTACCCTGCCGGTGTTGCTCTGGTGTCCTTTTGTTGCCAAGTTTTTCGCTTGCCCCGCTGCCTCAGCACTTTTCCTGGAGCATTAAGCAAACAACCGCCCGCCGAACGCTCAAGCAACCTGTGCACTCGCCATTGCGGGCTTGACAGCCTGCCCCGCCCGCACTTACTGCACGCACGAGAGCTGCCAGCGACTTTACTTCAGGAGTCGTCTTGGAACTCCCGTCGAGGAAATGCTGCAAGCGGCCTACGTCAGCCCCCTTGGGTCGGGGAAAAAATGGTTGACACTAGCGCGCACGTGAAGTACTGACAGGAAAAGGCGTGATAACAGTGCAGTGACAGCCCCCTGCCACAAAGGGGCAGCAGACGGGTGTGCCTGCCACTGGGCTCGTGCGTGCGCATGGAGCATGCCCGCCACGACAAGGAGCAGCGGCATGTAAACACACGAATAATGAAGCAGCATAACGGAGCGGAACGCGCGGTGGCATGATCAACGAGGTTGCTCGGCGGCTTGCCCGGGGCAGCAGCAAAGGTCCTCACACAACCGTCCAGCGGTCAGTGAATACAACGTGAAACAAAAAGAAAGAAACGAATGTTTACATGATCCAATGAGGATCGGCTGTGCGACTGGTAGCGCTTCCACTTGGTCACGAGGACCCGTAGCTTCAAGAAGATTATTTCATAAAATGTCTATGGGCAGAGATTAAGGATCACACAAAACCGGAAAATGCGTTCTACGGCACATGTCAGCTGAGCAAATGCTCACATAGAAAATGACGTGAATCATGATTGACATTGCAACAGCAATGTGGCGTAGCATGGCACAGCATTCAAGATCAGTCAATCGGGGCGGCTTCGCAGTTTACACACAACTCGGATGCGCGGCCGGTGATGGTGTGGCCGGCACTTCAGGCGTGTAACGGGCATGCTTCGGTCAGGACGCTCCACAGAACCCATGGCCGGACCTGCCAAGCGCGGCAGCTGGCGCGTACATGACGGGCCTCTTCAGGCTCCGGTGCGTCAGCTCTGGAAAAGGTCCGCAGCGGAAGGATCATCGTTGTTGGTGACTTCCCGCGGCGGCTCGGTCCGACTTTTCGACGGATTTTTTTTTTTGTTTCGACGGATTTGCGTCAGAATTCGTGTGGACCGATGACGCAGGCATACCGCACAGCATCCTCCAGGCTGAGGGAGGCGAACAGTGGGATATACCCCCTCGCTATCTAGGGGGGGGAGTGGGGGCGGTTTTGATAGGAAATTTTCCTATTCCGACTGGGTCTGAGAATTTCCTACTTGGGGGGGGGGTCTGGGGACTCTAGACGGATCCTGCCAAAATTTATCAGGTAGGCGAGTGTTGGAACCTTATATGATATGATCTCTGGTGTCTGGTCTCTTTTGGATGCTACAGCAAAACCCTCACACTCAATCTATCTCATTTCCTACCTTTCTAGGAACCTCCTAAGAACCTCCTACAAAGGGCTTGCCTTGGGCAGAATAGGAAGATTTGAAGATGTAGCATGTGGAATCCACAAACCACACGTCTTCCCAAGTTTTCTCCAATTTCTCGAGCCTGTGAAGGTTCTGAAATGTTCTGAGAATTCCCCAGATTTCCCACCCGATGGCAAATACAACCGAATGTAGCGCTTCTTCCTATTTCTGATCCCCCCCCCACTCCCCAAAAATAATAAGAGGAAAGGTTTTTTCCTGGGGGGATTCCCCCCCCAGAATATCCTATGATAGCGGGGGGGGGGGGGTATAGTGGCATTGCTGATGAAAGCATTTCAACCCAAGTGAGCCCCAAACAACGGCAAAACAAGCCTTGGATTAGCAACAACTACATTACGCGGGCCCTAGATAACAACCCTCAACCCCGATCCCCATAAACTGAAACATAACATGACTCAAGCCTGATGCAAATCAGATTTGCCTTGCTCTTTGCACCGAACACAGGCCTCACTAGAAAGGGAGGCATGCGGAACTATACTGGTGCCGTCCATGGTTTGCTGTCGACTTCCACAAGACCCCGAACAGCCACTGATTGGATTTCGAGTGCTGAACGGGCCATGCAAGTGGAATAGGGGTTGGGGATGTAATTCTGGAAGGGCTGTTGGAAAGTCAAATGTTTCGCGTTCTCGCGAACAACAGTACCCGTCAGCGCCCATGATTTTCATTGTTGGCCGCCTTCTGCGGCTTCTCGCGGAGGATTCGCTCGGCCCAGTTGCGAAAGGCCTTCCGACACAATGGGCCCAGCAGCGGGTCAGGCTGCTAGGAAAAGGGAGGCTTAAGTTGTGTTTCCGGGTCGGTATTGAAACCCTGTTTGCCTCACAGCTCAGCAATCTACAGTGGGAGCGTGTCCAACCCTAAATCCTGAACCCTAAATCCTAAACCCTAAACATACATCCGAAATGCGAATCACTAAACCCCACATCCATGCGAAAACCTAAACCCTGAACCCTACATCCTACACCGATCGCTAGGGATGACACCTCTCCTTAAAAGGGGTAGGTATGGGGTCCCTTTAAAGGGATTTTTGGGGGGTATGTGGGGGGTATATAGGGTTTCCTGGGGTTCCCATGGGGACAAAATTCGACGGTTTAGGGACAGAAGAATTGAGAATCAGTGGAGAATCAGAGGCAAAGAACCAATGATATGGAAACCTTGAAAACTTGGATCCTCTGTGGTAATGACGAAGAATATGTGGGTGGTGTGCTTTCGGTGGTTGACTCGCGTAAGATTAATTTCTTCTTATGACAATACACTCCCCAACAAAGGGGTACATACGTCGTACTCTCTCAACTGCCGGCAAGCGTATCCCCGTTGCAAAGGATGGGGGGGGGGTACCCTTAATTTCGCTTTAGGGGTTAATTCGTGCAGAATACAGTTGAGCAGAACATGGACAAGAACATTCAAACTGGAAACGTACGGAGCAATGCACTGGAATATGTGGTTTAAAGGCTGATCAGCAGAAACCTTGCATGAGAACAACAGAATCCTGCAATATATGCGGTAATGATATCAGTCAAGAGCGTCATGAAGCAGCAAAATAGCCACCTATGAAAAGAACGAGATACGAAAAGCTAAATGACAGGTACAGACGTGAAACAGTTCTATAACAACAACAAGAAGAACCTAAGCGGAAAGCTGCGCACAGCAATCGGAGCAAGCCCTAGCAGCTGCAGCAGCAGCAGCAGTACAAGCTGTTGGAAGGATGCACCCAGAATCATAAATTCAGACGATTCCCACTGTCTCCAATGGCCTTGTAGCCACCATCTAGGACCAGCACGTTGAAGCCATGTCTTGCTAGTAGCCTTAGCAGACTGGTGCTGGCATGTAGGTGCCGTGCCGGCAATGTTTCGACTCCAGACACTCGGGTCCATGCAGCGTGCTATGTAGTGCAGTTCGGCCGGTGTCTGTTGCAAATTACGACCTTGCAAGCTCAACAGCATCGCTCTGGAAGAGCAGCCCTAAATAATCATCTCTTGCTGGGAGAAAGACAGCAGATGGCAGTCCAGATGCAACACTAGAAATATGTCCGGCAGACATCAGCCAAGGCCCAGCTAAAAATTCCTAAGACCTAGATAGACCCCACAAGCCTGAAGCGCTTAAACCCACCCCTTGCTGAAATGGGACTTGGCCATCGATTGCGAGCGCAGTCCGCCTACGCTTTGGGACTTGGGGTTTCTGGGAGGGCAAAGTTAAACCCGAGAAGAAAGCCCCCTGTCCTTGGGGAGTTCGAAGAGAGATCCAAGCATGTGGGCTCACATAGGTGAAGGGTGTGCTAGTTAGGGGAGGAAGCTGGATCATGTGTTCTAGACTCGAATTGCGCCAAACGAGCAGCTATATGGCATTATATGCAAATGGTTGACTGGATACAAAAAGTGGTTCTGTATACGCAGACTTTGACGTTTAGGGTTTTGGCTTTTGCGCAAGGATTTTGGTGTATGAGTCTACTCTTAAAACTTCGCAGGCTTAAGACATCTTGAGGAGGCCTCATTCGAGCCTTTTGAGCCGTAACTATGCGGCAAGTGATTTTGCCGAATGGACTCAAATTGTTTCGTGATGAGCTGCCATGTTTCAAAAAGCTTCAGACATCCAAAGATCACTCCAACCCTAGACCATGTGAGTATAATCCCTCTTAAGTAGATAGAATATATGGGGTATATGAGGATCTTACTATAACATACCTAAAAACCATATTCTATCTACTTAAGGGGACTATAACCCTAAAAGCTGCGCGCCTCTCTTGCAATAGAGAAGGACTCGTCTCTCCGAAGCCTGGCTACTCTGCCACATCCCCCCGCCGACTGATCTGCCCCTATACTACAACAGAGGCTGTGGAAAAGTGCTTTAATGGTGGAACAATTGAAAGCGCTTCATTTGGAGATCCATCTCTCTAAGATGGCTGGGTCCTTTTAGGATTTTGGGTCCTTTACGGTCTGTTGGGTGAAGGGATGCTCAATTTTCTGCCAAGCGAAGCTCCGGCCATGGTGGAATGAACACTTTAGGGGCCTAGTTAAAGTTTCGGCGTATGTTATACGATCGTTATATTGGGGTAAGGCATAGTTGATCTCTCACGCTTCCACACTGTGTACTGGATCCTGTCATGAGAAACATCTCACGTGCGGGTTCGGAGGCTTGGTCATGTTCGTGATTTTTGTTGTGGTGCTTTCCCCGCACGAATTTCCAGATGGCTAGAAACTCATGTGAGAGCTGCAAGAAAGCATGCGCAACTCGAGAAATCATTCGGTGGAACCGCTGCAAGGGGCTGTGCCAGTAGGCGTGGCAGCCAAGCAACATTCGGCAGCAAGCTCTGAACCCTCAAGCTGCAACAGCAAAGCCCAGTTGTTGCCGCGAACCCAGCACTCAAACAGCTAGCCACGCCTTTAACATCCTTGAGCTTTACCCCCGACAAGGGCGTAAATCAGCGTCAAACCTCAACAAAAATCTGAAACAAACAATACTGACAGTTAAAATAGTAATGACAGTAATAGTGGTACTAATTGTCTTAGGTCATCGCAACCCTGCGCATCACGGCCTCTTGGACAGCTGCTGTCTGTGCATCGGCCTCTTAGATTCAAGGTGGAACAGGACCCTGCATGTCCCACCGCTTTCGGATGCTTTCGGGGATAGACTCAAGAATAATCTGAGGAAGAGCCGCAAAGAAGGACATTCAAGGTGCAGACAGATTCAACATGTGTATCGTGGAACTTCTTTATTGCGAGACTTGTTGGCGTACAAAAAATGTTGTCCAAGGCACAGAGGCCCACTATGTTCCGACCACGCGTTTCTGGGGCTCTCCTTTCAAACTAGCTAAGGACAAGCATCCCAAACACAATCCGAAAGCTTATAGTCCCCCTTAAGTAGATAGAACTTGCATCCTTCTTAACTGTGGCCCCCGTAGCCCTATAATTTATGAATGCATACATATATATATATATTTATATACATATATATATATGTATGGTACTATTTCTGAATTCCTTAGTTAGGGTTATACTAGTACATATATATATATGTGTTAAAAAAGTCCTGGGAGACTACACTTACGTAAAACCAACACGGTGCCAGGCCTGACGTAGCAAGTCGGCCAACTTTGGATGCACGCTGTCTAAGGCCAAATCCTGAAGCTCTAGCCCCAAAGCTACTTTGTGGAACTCAAAAGTGGGTTAGTGCTCCGGATAACTGGGGTCAGGATATGGCCGGCTTCTAGGCAATATAAATACACCTACTAAATCCCCATGATTCTTCAAGCCTGATTGGCTTGCTCTTCTGGATTGGGGCCCAAATGCTTCAGCTTCCCAAAAGGAGCCCATAGTCTTTACCAACCCATACTTTTCAGCTTGGGGTTCAGGATCTAGGGTTTTGGGGCGTGGGACTTTCCGAACACTGCATGCCCGTCTTGTGAGCTGGTCTTGGGAGGTTACCTTTGAAACATTCGTACTCACAGGTGCAAGCACCCCACACATGTGTATGACGCCCGCTACCTTAAAGTTCTTCTCTGTATACACCAACGAAAATGACCCATGACTTTCCAAGTCAAATCATGCGGTATATCACGATGGACCAGAAGCGTGGCCAGGAAGGTCTACTGTAGCCTAACGAATTGCGAAGACTATTCCCTCATAATCGTCATTGCGAGTATGGCAAACTCTGCCCTGAGACCATGTTCTAATTGGGCAGTTTATTGAACAGGCCCTTCCAGTTGTATGGTAGGTTCCACTCTATTGGCCGCTTGCTGTTCCACTTTGAGTATTAAACAAGGCCTCTCTCAAACCCCCATCTACACCCTTATTGCCGTATGTATCCCTGCGCTAAAGTTTTGTGCTGGTAGTTGAAGGGAAGCTAAATGGACATCAGAGGCAGGTGTAAACGGTTGAGTGCCCAAATGAAGCCATCATAGAATCTAGGCTAGGTATATTACGGCATGCTATGTAATCAAATTCATAAAAACCGTCGTTGCTAGAGGCTAGGGTCTATGAGGATATTACTTGCTTGTAGCCCAGCTTGGGCGTGCCTCTACTTAGCATGCAAAATCGCGGCTCACAGAATGACTGTTCGTCAAGTTGGTTCCACACATTGACTGAGCCTCCAGCAAAGGCTTTCTCAGGGCCTGACGGAATCAACAAGAACAGGGCAACGACTAGATGCCCACCAGGTTCTAAAGCCCTCATGAGTTGCTTGTTCTATTTCTAGCTGGAACACAGCCGTGCCCTAGCTTAGCGCCATCAATCACCTGCCTCAATTTGGCAGCTTGTGCTCGTGGTGACGTTTGCTAAAGATAATACTGTGCTTGATATGTTCCGACAAATGCCAACCACAACGTGAGCCAAAAACAACGTCTCGACAATCTGCTCGCGGCAGAGAACCCTTTGCAGGAGTTAATTGGGATGCCAATTTCTGCATCCTGCAGCACATGGCCTTTGACGCAGGTCCTCAGGTGACAGGCTCAAACTCAAACCTGGACCCCCCTGCCCGAACATGATCTACCTGAATCCTCCCCATACCACTTTAACGCTTACAAATGCTGAAGTCCATTCAGCAGAATGTCCCGAAGCCCTTCAGCCCTACAGAAACTCCCACGCCTTAAAACGGTGTGAAACTCGTAAGCCCTGGCCCCGTGGCAACCCTGCAAGTTCCTGCCTACATGGGCAAAGGTTGTACCCACGGCTGCCCTGGACAAAGTGGTCGTTGGAAAGCAAAAACATGCCGGGGTCACACAAGAATTGGGGGCGTCCATTCTCGGGTAGGATGACAATATTTTCGGGTATCCAAGAGGGAGCCATATTAGAAGACATCCATACATGGGTGGATTGTTCATCCATCTCATTGCAGGGTAATGGACAAGGTTTCTGGCGCGGCCCAATGTAGACGCAGTGGTGATGAAAGGCAACCCTCCCCAAAGCCAGGTCACAACCTGAGAACTTCAGAAAACACACGTCTCAGACTCAACCCCTGTTCCCTCAAACCAGACAGACGAAGAACAACTTAACTCTAAACCTGCATCTCGAAGCCGTAAAACTTGAGGCCCATGCCGACCCTGTGGGGTTTACATCCGGCGGTGGGCAAACACACTCCTTAACACACTATAAGTATACCATAATATACTATAATATACCATGATATACCACAACACACTAGGTTATATCACAACATGGCATGATATACCATAACACACCATGATATACCATAACATACCATATTTTGCCATAACATACTGTAATATACCATCATACACCGTGATATACCATAATATAGAGTGATATACCATAAGATACCGTGATATACCATACCCAGACCCCTGGGAGGATCTAAAAATTAGATCCCCTATATACACCCATTATAACCCCTAAATAATCCTTATATAATTTCCCCTATGGTTCTAAGGGATCTATTTTTTAGATCCTTTTGGGGGTCTTGGTAGCCATAACCATAATGTACTCTCACTCCAACACCCTTCTTCTGGGCCAGGCCTCTCCTCGTCATCTAGCCTGGAAGGCACCACAAAAACCCGGGGAAGCAAACAGCACGATCATGGCATATTATAGTATAATATGGTATATAGTGGTCTATTATAATAGTAAATTATGGTATTTCATGCATCAAAAATGGTCCCTCCAGGTTCCAAGTAGGCGTAAACTTTGGATTATCTGCACGGCATAGACTTCTGGCTGCGTTTGAGGCCTAGACCGGGGGCTTGGTGCGAAGGATTCCTCCCTTCTACCTGATCCCAGACCTACCCCCAGCTTCCTGCGGCGCAAGGATTTGGCCGAAGAGCTATGTCGGGTCCCTCTCTCTCTCCTGACCCTAATGATGGAGAATCAAACTGTTTGAAATGGCAGAATCATTTTGGGATCTCCGATGGAACGTGACGCGCAGCCAGAATGATGGAGCATGAGATGGACACGCAACTGGAACATCAAATGAAAGGGGGATGATGAGGGGCAATAAAGTTACTCAATGGGATGTTTCTCAAGAACCTGCTTGCAATCCTTGACAGGGAGCCCTGCCACATGCCGACGGGGCTTCCATACGGGGACTTCCATAAACAAGGGGCCCCAATACAAACCCCAATATACCACAGCCTTGGTACACTCCTAGCATACCAAAGATAATTCGTACCTCTTCTTCATAATCATTAAACCTCCCCCTGGCCAAATCAAAGGCCAGGGACTTCCCTACATATCTGCAAAAAGGCTACGGTCCTTGTAATCTGGAGCCGTTGGGAATTAGCCCTGGTGGGGTAGCGCTACCGGATCTCAAGTGGAGTGCAGGAGTCTGAGAGACTCGGTGGCCGCACATCTACTTGTTAGCAACCATTTTCCCAAGCCAGGAGGCAGGGGCAGGTTCCTGGCGCCAGGAATGTGCCCAGCAGCAAACTCCTCAGCGCAAGGTCCCGCAATCCCTGGGCTCTAAGTTTTTGTAAATTCCTTCATAAAGGCAATGGGCTCCATGGCTAAGTAATGTAAGTATCAGCTGTAACCTCTATACTTGGCAACTTCTAGGGACAGATGCGAGGAGACACTGAGAGCCGGCAAAAAGATCTGCTGGCATGCGGTTCTTGGATGAGAGCTTCTTTCAGCACGCAAACGGCTAGCTAACCAAGAAGTGGAAAAACCTGCGAAGTGACAATACCCAACTTGCCATCAGTCTCCGCGACTTGCAGTCTAGAATCTAGATGCACGCGCTTAGAAGTTTGAGTGTCGCATGTCGCGCTGAGAATCTGAAGCCTACTGCGTGGCAGGGATTTGGAAGCCTAAGTCTCCAAACCCAAATTCTACCATCCTTGTAGCCTGGCGCGGAGCCACGATACCTCTTCAGGATTCTACGCTACGAGGGGCCCAAACCTCCATCGAAGATCTTAATCTCTTGTCCACGTGAACATCTGAAAGGGTAAAAAGTAACATCCACCAAGCCGTCCAAGGGAATACATTTAATGGCATACCCTATGTTGATTGAGGAGTCCCTAATGTTGCTTCCAAAATTGGAACCACCCATGAAACTCCAGGTTAATCCCCTATATAATCCCAGTTTCCATTTCATTTTCCATTTTCTTTTCAATTTGATTCTCCATTATAGGGGTAAATGATACCCGGGAAACCCCCATTTTATCCTAGAGATCATATAGTTTCCCAAAATAAGGGGACCCAAATATAGACCCTTATTATAGGGACCCCCAAAAAGGTACCCCTAATTTTGGGAAACCCCCATATGTGTATATGTATACCCCCTTTATGCTATAAGTAAAACCTAAACCCTAAACCAAGTAAAGGAACCCATTGTATCCTAGAGATCATATAGGGGAGGCTCTCCCGGAGAGCGAACATCAAACACGGAAGGTGGATGGCCATCGATATCCCAGTCCTGCTGCCACACAGCCTTAGGGCTTAGGGTCTAGGAAGTCAAAACAGCCTTAGGGTCTAGGAAGTCACTTGGAGTCTGGGGATTTAGGCTTTATGAGGTTGCGGATACACTCCAAAGCATCTCCAGTCCTTCGAGCTACGGTAGTTACGAGACCCTACACAAGTCCGCCGAGTCCTTGCAACATGGCACACAGCACTGGGATTCTCTTCAGAAACAGAATTTCCGTCAAGATTATGGGTGTCATATTAGGGTTATATTGGGGTTATATTGGGATAATGGAAAAGGAAATGGAAAACTACTATTTAGGGTTTAGGGTTTATAGTCCCTGGCCTTGGGGATGCATAATGGAGATTCAGGCGTGGTAGTGTCGGGACTCCAAGGGGTCAGGATGGTCAAGGGTCTAGGAAACCATAATATGCCACAGCTTTGGGTGCACAGGGTTGGGGAGCATGAGCATTCTAGTAGCCCAGCATCTATAGTCCCCTTTCAGTAGATAGAATATGGGGCATATGAGGATCTTAATTTAATGTACCCAAAGCCATATTCTATCTACTTAAGGGGGACTATAAACTCTAAACCCTAAATGGTAGTTTCCATTTTCTTTTCCATTATCCCAATATAGACCCCAATATAACCCCTATATAACCCATTATTCAATCTACTTAAGGGGGACTATAACCCTAATAATCTTTATGTATTCCCTAGTTTCCATTTCATTTTCCATTTTCTTTTCCATTTGATTCTCCATTATTGGGGTTGTATCTACTTAAGGGGGACTATAACCCAATATATACCCTACTATAATATAGTAGTTTCCATTTTCTTTTCCATTATCCCTATATAACCCCAATAACATACCCTAATAATATACCCTAGCATGATTGAGCTGAAAAGCCGCTGCCTTCTTTGCAGTTTGGACCTGCATGTCCAAGTCCCCCGGCAAAATTGAGAATGAAAACCTTTTATATAGGGATAATGGAAAATAAGCTGGAAACTACTATAGGGTTTAGGCAAAATTGAGAATGAGCCCATGTCTGAAGGGGCTGCAAGTCGGTCGTGCGACTCCCGCAGCCATGTCTATAGTCTAAAAAGCACACAATCAACGTCCTGCTGTTTTTGCAGGAACTCCTCCACCTCAATGGTGCTTGACTTGGGCCACCCGCGATCAAGGACAAACTCCTGCCGTTGGCTTGCACGCACATGACTGGATCTACGTGAGTCGTGCAGTAGATGTCTTACATATATAGCCTTGAAGTCAACCCAGTATCCGTGATTCAAGTACTAGGACCCCTGGGTCCCTTGTGAAATGAAATACTACATTAGCCGTACAGCCGCTGGTCATCTGTAGTTGGAATCATAAGCCTGATCAAGCCAGGGACCACAAGCAAACAAGAAAAGGCAATATGAAGGTGGCGCATGAGAGCAGGTGATGCTTCTCAGAACAATGCCTTACAAGTGTTGCTTCTTTTGTCTGTGCTGAGGAGGAACATGTTCTCGCCAACGCGTAGGCATCATGCCATCCAACTACAAGCATAAACCTGTAGCGGCTTCAGTTACATCCAGTACAGCACTTGCCCATGGTCCTTTGTCTGTGAGAGCGAGAGAAACTCTTCTTGAAGCTGCAGAAGCTGGCGGAGAACGCCATACCTTAAGTAGCATGACGGCAATGGAAGCAACTCCCGGGCCAGGAAGCTGGGCTTGAGCCGTAGGAAGCCCTGGCGCCGATTCTTCGCTTGGGCCTGGGCCCTTTGCCGCCGCGCGCCAACACGAGGTTTATGCCTTTGGACACGAAATCAGCAAGCTTAGTTCGGGGACCCAGGAGGGATGAGCTACCAGGTGTAACATAGGGCTGCATTGACTCCTGTGTTGCATTCAAAGCAACCGGATGAAGCTGAAAGTTGAAACATCGGATGCGGAGCTTGGCTTCTACTTGGTGTTGGCAGATCTTGATTTGCACAGGGCTTCACTTCGCAGCATGAACGCCCTCAACCTCTTTGGCAGTGTGACTTACTCATGTACGGCTCTTCCGTCAATCACCACGGTTTGCCGGATAAATCTGTGTACAGGTATGTCTACATGTACACGACATAGCTCAAAACTCAGCAACGCAGATCTCTCTTCAGGGCACCCATAATCTTAAAGAACCCCCCACCCTCAGTCTTTCAAGCGGTCCAAAGTTTTACCCAAGCTCAGACCTCTGCTTGGTGCCCCTCTCGCCTTCGTTGCGGCGGGAGGCCACACGGCTCTTCCCAACGACCAGGCATGGGGAGGCAACCTGTGAATGAAGTATGACGGAAAAGGACGAGGTAATAGCAGTATAAGTACGGCTGTCATGACCAGAAACTGATGGTTATATGGTTATTAGAATCTAAGTACCTGATGGAAGAGGTAATGAAACGAAGTGCGACAGTAATTGTAGCGGCTATTCTCACTGGAGGTTCAAGATTTGGGAGCTGAGAGAGTGTGTATGAGTGGTGAAGATGAAAATCTTGATTTTGGGGAAAGTGCTTCATGATGTTGCCATGGCTTTTAATCCTGATTTTTCTGGCTCTCTGAGTTTGAGACCGCAAACAACTGTAAACTGCCTGCCGGCGGCAAAGCCAACCCACAACCGCCAGCAGCGGAAACCTGTCGCGAATGATACGAAAGAAGGGAGGTCGCGAGTGTAGTTGCAGAAAACTTGAAGAAACATGGGCTGTTGGGAACAAGTGCCATGTTCTCGTGACAAACTAGTCAGCTTTATCTTGTGTACGGCGAAGAAGAATCACCTCTCAGAACTAAACCTCGGGCAAGCTATTGCAGCATCAAACTCTTCCCTGCGTAGCTGAAGAAAACCACAGCAGACTGGATCTTTGCTGGTCTGCACTGCAGCGAATGTCTGAGTCGCTCGCTGCGTAACAAGTCCCATCTATGCAGGCTTCCAGTCATCTACACACTTTACAGCACACGGTCTCACACTTCAAAGTTTGACCCCCACAAGGTGTAGCGCGTAGGGCTTAGGGTTACAGAAACCCTCCCTTTGCCAAACACTCTCTGCTCAGCCTCCAGGGGCGAGGTCCACTGCAGAGACGCATCTGTGCTGCAATTAAGTACAGCGGCCACCTACCTAATAGTGGAGAGTCCAATAGAAAAGACTTTGAAAAATAGGACTATTGACGGGTGTTCAGGGTTTAGTTTGGGCACTGCCCCCACGCAATCTAGGCGTACAGTGTTTGTAAGAGGTTTGCGGTTGAGCCTCGAAAACGGAGAAGCACATGGAAACAAACATGCAAACTGAGATGACAATTTGGGAACGTAGTGTCTACTGGCTGGGTGGGTATACAATGAAACACTACTATCTCCAAGGGTGTTTCGTTGAAATAGCAGTAACAAATAATGAGATATGGGGGTTTCTCAAAATTAGGGGTACCATTGTGGGGGTTTTAATAATAAGGACTATAGTATATTGGGGTCTATATTGGGGTCCCCCAATTTCGGGAAACTACCATATTGCCTGGTCATAACCTGGGATTTTCCCGACCCAGCTCCTCTCTGAGCTGGGGCTTTTTACGTTGAGGGTTCAGGGTTCCAGAAGATGATGGCGTGGCGCAAGCATTCCAACCCCTGTGTTGTAGGGAAAGAATAGTCTATCTGAAAAGCTTGAAGCAGTGGCGTGGCACGACCCTGTAAATGCTGAAGTGAAATGATCTTGAACCAAATGGGGCGGCGGAAGAGCTTGCACAAAACGCGGTGAGGAGTTGACCGGAGTAGCTTACTCTATTCGAAGGGAAATCATATGCCCTGGCAGAGGCTGTGACCCAGTTTCCTTGCAGGTACCTAGTCAGACTTCTGCCTCACTCCATGTCGATGTGCCATGCGTTGTTCTCATGACTGGGCCCCTGCGTTCTCGGCCGTCAGAATTTTTGGGCTCGTGGGTAACTGGGCTTCTGGGTATCTGACAATGGTTCCGTGCCAAAACGTGCCCCTTTGCACTACTAACGCCCCGCACGTTCCAACAATTGGATACGCTGTACAGCGGTGACCGAAAATACTCGACATCAAAACTTGCCATCAGTACCAAGAAGCTGTACACATGGGAGAAAATGCTCTTGCAGCAGTCTAGACCTGCAGCCTGACTGCCTCTGCATATTCAAGAAGAGACCTGAGTACTCCCTCGACGAAACAATCCTCCAAATTAAGTACCATTCAAGGTATCTCCCTTCCTTACAAGAAGGATCTTGGGCCGTCGAGGGCCCCTGGGTGGCTGAGCTTCACGCCTACATCTGACCCCTGAGGCTATGTCAAAACCTTTAGAATCCTCTTACGTAGGGTGGATGCAAGAACCCACGCCAGCCCGACCATGCCGGTCCACATTAACACCTGAGCAGGTGGCGCTGACAACTGCAGGTACCCTGTTCGGATCCTTCACACTGAGTCTGAAACCCAAGAAGGTCCAAGAGCCAAGAAGGGAAAGCTGCTACCGAGGAAATGGGAAGATCCTTGCAAGACAACGAGGCAAATCTCCACTAGAAAGGTATTTCATATTCCCTTTCAGATGTCTATTCAGAATGTACCAACGAAAGAGCTTCGGTGTAATCCCGGAAGCACTCTAAATTGTACCAGTACACGGTCTTACTGGCTATCAGGCAAAGAATAGGAATCCCGCATTGCGACTTCTGGCAGGGATGCCTTACTTACCGCCAGGGAGTCTCTCTTTGCAGGCTTCAAGGGGTGTGGGGGGGCTGGGTCCTGCCTGTGAGGCACAGAGCAGGTAGGGCCCACCCACTGATAGTGACCACAAGGCATGATACTACTGGTCCTTATGTTAGGATCCCTAGTTGGGGTCTAACCCAAGGTGTAGAAGAACATTGTGCCCCAATATGGACCCCAAGCATGGTAATTATGCTGGAATTATGGGGGCTCGCAAAGTCAAAGGGTACCTAATTTCTGGAAACACAAGAGGCACAGCCCGGCCCCTTGCACTGCCTGACATTCAAGAAACCTCACTGGGTTACGCGTTCATTTATATATGGGTTGTAATTAGCCCAAAGTAGACATACTCCTACAACAAGCACTTTGGATCGTTGGCCCATCCACGAACCATGGCGCTACCCGCACCTCAAGAATATGAGCAATAGCCTACTTGGTTCTTTTTGTGTGCTTTCTTGCCACTATTTTAGGTACATTTGGGGTCCCGGCAGGGTTTATAGGGTTTGGGGTGAGACACAGAGAGGGTTTCTGCAAACCTGCTCTCCAGGCCACATACTCCGAAGCCCTACATCCACTCCTGCACCTCTGTGGTAACTTCACCTTGAAAGTACAACCTCACTTCAAGCCTCTCTCGACTGGCCCTGCACATGAAATTCAACACTGAATCAGAATCAAAAACCCTGAGCCCAATGATCTGCGGCCGCTTGCACCCTTGTAGGCTCTCAATACTCATCCATCAAGACTCTTCTAACCGCTACAATCAATACATCAACATTCCTCAACAACACACCAGGCTAACCTCAAATCTCAACCTGCGGACGCAAGAAGCCAAGCCCTCAAACCCTGTACAACCTCTCAAGCGAGTTCCTGTGTACGCACTATATAATAAGATAGGCTATGGCCAGAGAACACCCGCTTGTCTACCATCGTCGGTACTACTTAGGAACACACTCTCACCGAACCCATCTAAAGCACCACTTCATATCACCTCTGACTTTGTGTCTCTTCCCTACGGAGAACTAAGGATCCTTTTCAGGCTTCTACAAACAGATCCACACTCCCAATAAGAAAATGGAGAACTAACCTCAACCCGAAGGAAGCCCAGCTGCGAATTTCCCAAGAAATGAAAAGTCTATCCGTTTTCTTATGAGTGGGCTGTGGGAACCTGAACCGATACCTGTTCAATCGCTTATTTCTTTATGTCTTGAACCCCCCCGCGGTAAATTGGGGGGCCTAAACCCTAATCCCAAGTACTTGCTGCAGAACTGCTGTCTGCTGCTGGGGAGCTGAAAATACGTTTTCCACGCTGGAAATTACATAATAAATGGTGTGGGTTCCTTTTGTTGGCAACAGGCTTTCTGCTTCCGCCTGTCCACACCTTACTATGGCAACTTGACCCAAGCCCCATAACAACAACCAAACTGCAGGTACTTGGAATTACCAGAGTGCTCCATGGGCCTTGCTGTGCTTCTTCGGGGCTGAGCTCCTCCACCTCCAACCGCCAGGGAAAGCCTCGACATTCCACTAGTTGGTTGTTCCAAAGGTAGTTGGGGGTCACCCTGAAACACCCCCAGCATATTCTGACCCTGTTTATCACAATCCCCACGCAGGTCCCTCTATTTTTTTGAAACGCCCATCCAAAGGGTTCAGCCGCTTGGGGGATTTATGGATTTAGGGTTTGAGGACCCGTTGCCTGTCCCACTGCAGGCACGGAGTGATCCAAGGGCCCCCGTCAACGACCATAGAGTTCAAAACAGCCTTATGCTGGCAAAGCAACTAAGTTTAATGGTTGCGGCTCTGCCAGACATGATGCTAGCAGGTCATTCCTCCCTGTCCGGGACTGTAGGTCTTGGGGGTGTTTTCTGGTCTTGTACAGATGCATAGACTGGCATAGAAGTTGCTTCTAGATTGCTACATGGCTGATAACTAGGAGTTGACGGACCTTGGAGGAACCTGTTGGAGAAAGACTGTACCCTTCGTCTTACACCTAACGAGTGCGGCAGTGGTGGGGCTTGAGCAGGGTTTGCGGGAAACATTCGCATCTTTGGGCCTAAGCGATGTGGAAAGGTTTGCGGTGGCGTGCGCAGAAGTCATGGAAGTCTTGAAGACTGCGGCCGGCTAGGTGTTGCAACGTCGTGTTGGGGTCCGACGTGTCGCTGTGGAGCGCCGTAAGGCGTTTTGTCGGGAACACAAAGGGAATATGGTAATTTCCCAAAAAGTTGGGGGATCTAATTTTGAGGAAACCACCATTAGGGCTGAATCAAGGATTGTGTTGGGGTAATTGACGAACTCCTTTGTGAAGGCATAGACACAAAGCCTCCCATCCCAGAACCATAACTCTACACGAACGGAAGCCCTGCAATTCTGTTAGCAATACTGGTAGTTGTTGAATTCCCTGGTCTGAGGAAAGATAGACGTTGAACTATGAAATCAGGAGCGCGAGTACGAAACAACTCCCGGCGGTACCGCATTTGGCAAATCTCCAACACAGCTACTGGTCAGCGTATATCGCCTCCTGCGAGCATTTGTTTCGATGATGTCTTGCACAATCTTGCGAAAATGTCTGTGTGTGAGACGTTGTTGAAGGGAACGTGCACCTGTTGTGTAACTTACCCACAGGGCAAGAAAAGAAGTGTCCCAGACCCTCTGAACCAAGCCTCGGGTTTGTTATGGTGCTTTGGTAGTAGGGAGCAATTACTGCACAATCCAGACAAGAGGAACTGCACAGGAGGCTCTGGGTAGTCAAATCTGACAAGAAGATCAATGTAAGAAGTGCTCATGTTGGCGTCGCTTGTGAGAGGACACATGCTGAGTAAATCCCTATAATCCCTATATAACCCATCATACTAGTTTCCAGTCTATTTTCCATTATTGCCAATATATAGGCTCCTAGGCTCACATTTCAGGTGAATGACCGGAAACTGATGAGAGAACGATGCCAACGAAGCTTCGGGCTCCAGTGCTCCCCTATCCTGACTCCTAGTGCAGTACATCTCCGAAACCGGCGAGCAGTATATACCCTATAATCCCTATATAACCCATTATAGTTGTTTCCCTTGTATTTTCCATTATTCCCAAAATAACTATCCCCAGTACATCCTCCAAGACAGGTGGTTGTGCCTACAGGGTTTAGTACGAGGCCTGCAGGTTTTCAGGTCCAGGCTATGTACTCAGAAGCATCAAATCTGGTAATGATGTCAGGAGCTTTGTATGGGTCGGTGGCCGTTTTGCGGACAAGAAACACATATCTAGCTCAACCAAACAGTCAACACAACAGTTCGATCGCAAAGCTACCGCTTGCATCTCACCTCTCCTTGAGTCCACAACGAACCCGGTGCACGCGCGGCCTGTCATATTCTTCCACGTCCTACATGCCCCCTGCAAGGCCAGCTGAACTGTTTGGTTTTGCATCGCACCTACACGTTGTACATATTTTGCACTTCCAAAATGCTAGGAGCAATTTTACGAGCTGTTCCTCAGAAAACCTTCCTTCTAGGAGGGCCTACATCCTACCCCGAATTTTTGAGCCCTGTACACCCACCTGGGTGCAACCCCTACACGGTCATTCATGATTTCGAAGGCAACTTGTAGCCCCTTCGAGGCATTGTGAATGCCGTTTACGAAAGCAAAAGGATTCCCCTCGTGCGAAGAACCCTTGAATTCATTGCGGTCCATATTTGGCTGCAAGGGGCAAAGCCAGAGACTCCAGCTCCGTGAGAGTGTGTGTGCGGACTTCCATCATGAAAGGCTTGGCGTCAATTGACTGAGCTTTTGTCCATCTGCAGTGGTTTGCCAAAAGTGTGTGCCGCAAGCAGCAGGAAAGAACATGCTAACTCCCGATGTATGTCCATACCTCCTGGAAGTCTGCAACACCTGTGCGAGCTCAGAGTGAAACGCTGCGGTGTGAAAGCTTGCATCCTCCTCTGCCACCAAGCTGCTTTGATGTCACAGGTCAAGGAGCTGTGGGCTCTGGTACCATAGGAGTTTGCAGCAGAAGGGTCCAGCAGTTGACACCGCGAATTCAAGGCCTAACAGA
This sequence comes from Symbiodinium pilosum, assembly GCA_905231905.1. NCBI lineage: Eukaryota > Dinophyceae > Suessiales > Symbiodiniaceae > Symbiodinium > Symbiodinium pilosum. The sequence goes on from CAJNIZ010042838.1 coordinate 99,906, forward strand.
GCTTGTCCCTGCTGCAACTTTAGACTTGAAGTTCGCATCCTTTGGATGAGGACACCGTCTCCCAGCCAACATCTGCTGCCTGGGCAGTGAAGCCATCCGCACTCAGAGCAAAGGCTACGCAAGAGGCTAACCAAGTTACCGCAGCTCTCAGCTAAAGCATACGATTGATGGAAGCACTGCTGCATGGTTGTGTTGGTGTGCTGGGAGCTCTGGTATATGGGGTAATTGGCCGGATGCAATATTAAGCAAAAACTTACCCGGACTTGCTGGGGGGGGCGTGTCGGACTACGTCAGTGAAGTGCAACTGTGCAGCAGGACATCTTTGATCTACGCGTGGCTACTTGGAGCACTGGGTTTTCCTAGGTCAGATAATGCAGAAGGTTAAGCACTAACATTCACCCGGGCATTTTGTTCACTAAAGATTAAAGACAGCATTCCCAGATCGATGTTCTCTCCTTGCCTGGGTGATCGTCACCATGGCCGTGTGTCCCTCACAGCACTTGGGGGAGGACCACGCGCCGGAGTACCTGATGGACCCGATGCCGTGCTAGCGAGTCCGTGCATGCATGTGTCAATGAATACCAAATAGGACTCCGATGGGGGAATAGTGCGCATGCAAACCCTATCGCAAAAACAGCGGTCCTTGCTGCAAATCCCGATATGTTCTTGTAAACAGACTTGTCAGTTACGGTCCTGCAAGAAATGCAGCACCCTGAGTTTAGCCTCGCTGCTCTGTTGGTGTGGCTGACGCTGCTAGCCCTTCTACTACTGCTTCGATCAGCGGCTGTGTGTGGGCTGAGGAATCTAGAAAACAACAGGCTGGATGACAGTCCTCTGCGAATCTCAGTGCGTCTTCTCTTTGGGCCGAGGCTATACAAAACTGAGACCATCAGTGCCTTCCCATACAATACCATATATGCCATACAATACCATATATGCGTGTCTCCAGATCAAGCCCATGTATGCCTACCAGAACCCCTGCGAATGGCCTGGAGGAGCATCATGCACCAAAAACGAGGCCACTTAAAGAGCCCTGGTGAAAGCAACAAGCCTGTGATATTGCCGACGATCCTCTTGAACTTCTGTACTGCTGATTTTTTGGGATTACGTGACTGGCGGGAGATGGCAGTTTTCCAAAAAATCGCGGGGGCATACACACCTGCTTACAGTCGCTATTACGGTCCTCCCTAACATCTGCATTTTTTGTTGAAGGGATTTCCAGAGCTTGGGACTATTTGCCATTTGGAATGAGATCAGGTGAGGGCTTTTGGACAGCCATTTGTTCCTGAAGGCAAAACCAGTCCCAACGCCTGCAGGCCGTGCTTCAGGTGCCGCACAGAATTTGGGCGACTGGCTGGGCGCCTGCAAGCACGACACTTCCTAAGGCACTTGCTGGGCTGTGAAAGGAGTATCTGGGCTTGTGTAGACTCTACAAGCCCAGCCAACTAATTAGATACTGCGCCCCCTGGTGGAAGACAGGGTCCTGCTGAATGCCGATTCTTGCTGCCTTCTAGGGCAATAGAGTTAAGCGTTTCTACTCGTCATCCCCCAGTGTATACAATTTACGGAAAATGTGGATAGCACTCCGAGACTGCCGTAAGATTGCAAACTCAACTGGATGCCGGAAACGGCTGAAGCTTCCCTGCCACCAGAGGAATTTGCAAGCTGAACAGAACTTGATGTGCGGGATGATTCGCTCAGCATGGACTTGAGCATAACTGCAATCTTGTTTAGATATCTTTAAAACTTTAGAGCCCACTTTCGACATCTTAACACCCCCTTGCATTGGACAGCAGCCTTGCCTGCGCGCGGCCTGGGCAACATACGGACAGATGCAAGGGACTTACATTATTTACTCTATGTTATGTAGTTATGTAGACTCACAAGGCTTTTGGTTTTCAGGTGAGCGGTCCTTAGGTGACGGCCATGCACCCTTTGCAGCCCTGTAGGGCCCCGAATGGATAATAAGCACTACGTGGCGACTATAACGAAAATGTTATACCGTGTGGGAGGATTACATAATGAACAGCAAGCTTACTCGCCTTTTTGCACAAATCAACATCGCCAATAAAACCTCCAGAATCTGTAAATTTCTCGGATTAGTCAGAGGTCGAATCTTGTCTTCAGCCCTTGCGCGAAATGCCTTCTCACTACGCTTCCTTTCTCGTACGGTACGGCTTCATCAGATTTCAGTGCACAAGCGCCTGATTTGTTTCACCTCGCTGACGTGAGCAGGCTGCCTGTTACCGAAGTACTATAGGTGAGCCACGCTTTTTACGTTTCAGGTTGGCTTTGCGTAGCGCATGTCATGTCCTGCTCGGAAACAATTTGTAAAGCAGCGCCTTCAACATGTGCTCTAGTGATCCCAGCTCCTTTGAAGCACGAAGCCGCAATCTCAGAAGATCGCTTCTAACGGCAGTGCTCGTGGCGATGATCAAAGTCTATAATAATCATGGCCGAGCGCAGGCGCGAGCACGGAAAGAGGCGCAAAGTTTACCCGGCATCCTATGCCGATCAACACCCAAAACCAAGGATTTTCCCTCGAAACCTCTTTGAACGCCAAGGAGCAGACGGGGATGTGCCTGGCGGCCTGGTTTTCCCCGAACTTGCGCCCGCAGTGCGGACAGGGGACACGGTCGTCTAAGTCCTTGGTTGTGTAGGGAAACACATATCGAACATTAAGCTCACGCCATTCGTTCGCTTGTCGTCTGGAGGACAATGCCAGCAACCACATTCATTTGATGCTGTGCCCCACATAAATCCCACGAAGTCCATACATATGCATGTGTATGTGTGTGTGTGTGTATGAATATGAATATATACATGTATATATGTATGTGTGTGTACCCCATACGCACCACTCAGATCCCAAGTTCTAGCTCCATGGAGGGGTCGCAAGCAGCAGTAAGCCTCCTCCACTCCATGGCTACAGAAATCTTGTGAAGAGGGCATAGGCGGACGAACACAGTGCTTGCGCGCCTCGTCCGGTCTAATGAAGGTCCGCAGAGGGGCTTCGGGGTAAGGCCGCTCGTCAGGCTCCCCATGGCCCTGTACGTACCTACATCCTTTGAAGCGAGAGCAGAGGCCAGCCGCAGAATCTATGAGGCTTCACACCCTGTGATTTGGCATTGCTGCATTGCTAAGCCTGCAATGTGGCAGGGTCCCAGAAGTAAACACCAAGTACACATACCTCAGTATGAGGTACGTCCTATAACATAGGGTCGACTACTCTGACAATATGACGAGTCCTCACCATAATCTCCAGAAACCACCTGTGTAATAAACTGCATGGCGAGTGTTACCGAGCAGCTGCACGCTCGCCCGGAACGCGGCCCAGGGATCGGCCGCCGGCGTAGTCTGCAGCGGAGAACTGAACCCTCAACCCCAAAACCCTGAACCAAAGGAGGGAAGGGTTTTGTTCAGTGTGGTGAGGACATGCAATCCGGAAAAGCAACATCCTGCTGAGCTACCCAGATGCTCTAGGCCACCCTTTCGAAGTCCATGGCATGGGCGTAATGCTTTAACGTCATAAACTATATTGCTCTACAAGGGCCAAACAGGAATTGTGGAACGGTCACACACGCACGCGCACGCACACGCACAGGCGCACACGCACACACACACACACACACACACACACACACTCACACACACACCTTGACTTTGAAGTGCAAAAGCGGGGCGCGAAAAGGTAACACGACCCTGAACCCTCCACTCTCAAGCTTCACCTTGAACCAGATACATTGCGCCGTACCTACATTAATAGACCCTGGAGAGGAACCAAGATGTGGGCACGTATCTTGATTGCACTGAGAAGCAGCTTCGGCGTGCCGCGCGCATGGCCAGGCGAAGTGCGCGGCTTCGTTGCCTCCAATTGTTGGCCACTTTCACCTGAAAGGTTTGGGGGCTTTTGCTTCAACTTTTCAAACTCCTGTAGCGGAAATTCTTGGCGCATTTACAGTGCACGCACAAGTGTGTAGGCTTCAGAATTTGAGGCTTGACGGTGAGGTCAGCGTGGATTTGAAATTTAGGTTGGCTGGAGTGCCTGTGACTGCTATGATTCGAGACAGGAGCTTGGCAGTAAGCCTTAGGGATGAGATCTTAAAGTCTCTTAAGTTGAGCTTTGGGCATACCTACGAGACCTCCCGGATGCGCGGCCGTCGGCGTAAAGCTCCAGCAGGCATGCGCTGCCTGAGAGAGTCGAAGGCCTCCCAGAAAATTTGCTATGAGGTGTCGCTAGCATGGGTGTTGCCTACAGATTACAAAGGACACCTCGGGGCAGCATAGAAAAGGACTTTTGGGGTCCCCCTTTCAGGATTCTACAGGAATCATTTTCACAAACTCCCCTGACACTTTTCTAGCCAAATGACACAGAGCCAACTGGGGAACACGTTGAAGCTTCAATTGCATTGCTATGAAATCCTTGGATAACAGATGACTACCCCTAGTATTCCTCCGTAACAAGAAGATTGTCAGTAGCTCCTGTTTAGCGAAATCGTGGATCAAATTTCGCAAGGTCCCAATGAAGGCTTACTGTTCCTAGTTTAGAGGTTTATGGGTAATCAGGCATAATGAGGCGTAGCTGAGTGAGGTCAGAACTTTTGGGCGCCTGTGTCCGTGCTAAGCACTACCTACGAGCCCCGGAATCTGGGGAAGACAGGTACAGTATATTTTGCCAGTGCCAGATGGAATAGGGGTGGACTACTGGTGGCCTTCCTCTGCTTCCGGAAGACGTTGACGCAAACTCGCGCGTGCGTCGGCAGAGCCTCTTCTCGGAACCTTCAGGGCTGGCATGGGCTGGTACTGACATTGCAGGGAAACAAGTAAGCAATACATGATTATGTCTCAGAATTAGTGTGCACTTGAGAATGTACAGTTCCATGGAAGCCCTCTGGATTGAAGAAGTTTCGGAAGAGCACGGTATGAGCACATCAAGCATGGCAGGAATGGCATCAGTTAAAGTAAGAAGCAATGTTCGCTCCCCACCCGATTGAGGAGACTTAGTCAGCAAAGCTTTGCCGAAAATATTCAACATCCCCGAATGGGTTTGGCGGGTAACTGTGCGAAGCTGTACGGCCCAAACAATAATTCTGAGAATAATTCAATGGAAACACTTCTGCATGCCTCATGACACCCTTCTGAGCTTTTACCTGAGCCGATCCCGATCCCTCCTACTGAATGTAAGGCTAAAGTCCAAATTTTGTCCGCTTCCACTAAAAGGAGCAATCTTTGTATGGGGGGCTACAATAACCAGGACGCAACATTAACTCGGACGGTTGATTGACAGAAAGTCTGCTGTAGGATGTGTCTTGTACGGATTGCACAATCGAAGGTAGGGTAGCTTGTGATGGGGTTTGGGTTCCAAGTTGCCATTCTGTTATGATGAAGACTAGTACAAAGGTCACCTATATGCCCTACCTCTCGCGTTGGTTGTCCCTCGCGAATGGAAAGGAAATTTGCTCCAACTACAGCACAAACCTGGCTGTAAGACATGAAGAGAAGTTTGCAGGATTGCCCAATATTGCGCCAAATTCGTTTATGAGGGAAAGCCCTTGAAGCCTTGCCTTCGGCCGCAGTGGGGGCAGGGGACCGTTGGAGCGTCCTTTTCCACTGGAGCTCCATAAGCTCGGTTCAAGATACCCTCCGTCGCTCTCCAAGCCTGGCATCAGCTTCAGCAAGAACGCCGGGCAGTAGGCTCATGTGATGTTCAGGGTTTACGGCTCGCATTCAGAATAACATCTTGTCTTGGCATTGAGAAAGAATCAGAAAGAACAAAGGCATGTTGGAATATTCACGGACAAATTTGCGGCCGGGGTGTAGAAGTTCTCGCCCTTATTGCTAACATGAGGTTCCAGCATAAAGCTTGCTCAAATTTCTTGCTTGGAGTCGTACACTCATCGCTCTAGTGCGGAGCGTGCTCCTAATCAGGGTCCGAGATCGAGGCTTCGCGTGGAGCCTCCTCACATTTAAGGCAATCATTTCAGGGCTTTGAAGCTGCTCTCGTCTACAATGCGCTCATATTCAAGACTTGAGATGGCGATCTTTCACATTTGGCGCTTGCAAATGCCCCTGGGCGTGCAGCATCAAGACGGGAGCTTGCTCACACGTGTGTAGGCATCCTCACATTTAAGGCCTGACATGGCGTGCTCCGCTTGGAAAACCTGATTCACGCGGATAGAACATGCCGACTTGTGATGTCCTACTGAATCTCAAATGGCATATCATCGTTTTCCATAGTCAAGCAACGTCACAAATATCTATGAAGAGGGAACACATTTGCTTGTCGAGAGAGAGGTCTTCGTGTTTCTCTTTCGTGCCAAGGACCCTCCTACCGGAGCCTCCACTTAAAGTAGGAGGTACAGATTTGCAGCATGACAAGCACGGACCGCCTATGCTTGACGCTACTCATGCTGAACTGACGAGAAGTGCACTGTCTAGACTTTGACAGTTGTAGTGTTGTGGCCAAGCTTTCAGACACATACAATAACCAGGGAAGGACAGAACAACTCTTCGCAGCCTACACTGCGAGCTCAAAACGCTTGACGTCAGGCGCGCTGCGCTGAATCAACGCGCCAGGATCAAGTAGGACGGCAAACCCAACACAATGGAATACAGTTGTTCACAAAATTGACGTGCAAGTTTGCCATTTTGAGTGTCACATTGTTGAGGTTCCAAATCGTCAGTCAGAATGCTCAAATGAGGTGCTGAGACATTCAGCAAGTTGAGAGCATTAGAGATTGCGAGGTTCTACGCAGTATGCTGTTGCACTTAAACCTCTGTATCTGAACTCGTGATGCGTAGACTCATTGTCGGGAAATTCACATTTCAAGGTGTGGAAAGTGAGGTTCTCAGTCTGTCTTTTCAGGCTTTGCAAACGTGACAAAACCCAAAAGGCTGAAATCCATGTGTTACGGTTTCACATGTTATTTTTGCGACATGTTGAACATCCATACCTTGACTTTCAATCTTCACAACTGAAACGTGTCAAACTTGGACCCTTAACCCTAAAGCCACCAAATGGACAATGAAATGGGATCTCTGATCTTCTAGGGATTTAGACCGCTTAAGGCCAAGGGGTTTAGGGTGACCCTGCCCCGTGGGCCTCTTTGGATTGCCAGTCCAAGCTTTGTACTGGGCCGTTGCGTCGTGGCCGGCGCCGGGGAACCGACTGCGCGCCTGGGGCTGTAGGAGGCTGATTCTCAGTTTTGGGGTCTAGGTGTCTCCGGGGGTTGGGAGTTCTTCGGTTTTGTTAGCATATGGGTTAGGAGTTCATCGGGTTTTGTCTAGAGTTTGGAGTGCTTAGCATACCGACTTAGGGGTTGAGGGTGCCTTCGGCTGTGGACTCAAGCGAGTCTCTTGCAAAATGTGTTGGGTGTGTCGGCTTGCGTCGCTTCTATCAGGCTAGGGAAGGCACATTCAACAACTCAGGAACGTGAAGAATTCACCTTCAAGTCCCCCCAAGAAAGACATGCTCACAAGATGTGTCATCCACTTTCGGTGATAGTATGCCCCCGGTCTTGTAATGTAGAAGCCTGCATAAGTATCAATCTCATGTTGTTGTCTACTTGAGGTATCCTCTCAAAGTTGTAAAGGAAATCTAAAATACACGATTCGTAAGTTGTTGTCTACTTGAGGTATCCTCTCAAAGTTGTAAAGGAAATCTAGGAATATACGATTCGTAAGTATCGCAAACAACCCTGTCCAAGCCCAGTTCTCGTTTCATGCTCCACTTTCCTTCCTACATCATCAATACATATATAGTAGTTCCCCTAAATAGGGGGACCCCAATATAGACCTCAACATATTATTAAAACCCTTATTATGGAAGCCCCAAAATGGTACCCTTAACTTTGGGAAACTCCCACATGTGTATATGTATACCCCCTTTATGCTATAATTAAAACCTGAACCCTAAACCAAGTAAAGGAACCCTCAGCTAGGCTCAAAAGGCCGGTGGCCTACATCTCGCAGCTGCGGACGACTCGCAGACCGCACTTTCCTAAGCTATGCTGGGTTGCTGTTGAGGAGCTTTAACTAAGCTACGATAACAAGGGGTACGTAAGGTTTTTGGGGTATGTAAGGTTTAGGGTTTGGGGTTAATACAATAAGGAAGCCCTTCTATTTACTATATACCCATATTCTGGTAAGTGACTTTAGACTCCTGAACAGCACAGCAGCCCAGTGCGGGGTGGGCTGCCCCACACCCTCTAATAGTCTATATTAGGGGCCATACTAAGGGCTCTATACAGAGTTGAGGGTTTAGGGTCTATATTAGGGGTCAGGTTCAAGGCTATATGTCATGATTTTATTGATAGTATCCAACTGTTACAGAGTAGGGGCCGTACCCATGGGTTCTCTCTTCAACCCTCTCTCCTCTTGGGCCCTCCCGCAACATTAGGGTTGGGGAGTTTCCTGTAAGTTTTTTGGGGACACCAGGTTGCTACCCGTAGCGACCCCGTAATTTTGCAACCGGTTGCTTCAAGAGACGCTCCTTAATTTCTTTTTTGGAAGCCCCTTACAGATGTTCAGGAAGATGATTGAGGACCATCTTTCTTTCATATTATCCTAATCATCCCTATAGTGAGGACGCATGGCATGCTTTAGTTTCTGCCCCCAGTTGCTTAAGGGATCTTAAATTACATCAAAGCAGGTGCCACATTAAAGCCTGTACTCCTATACCTCGCCCTTTGCTTCAAGCTCCAAATCCTCAACTTCTGAACCCAAGCCTCCTCAGCTTCGCACTTCATACCGCCCTAACCCTGTACGCCCCCAAAACCCGTCCTGATTGGGCAGCTTCCTTCAAAAGCAGGACCCCAATTCATGGTATAGGTAACCCCCAAGAAGGGACCTCTGTTCTTTTCAAACCCTAAATCCTACAAATCCCTATATAACCACTATAAATCCCTCCCAAAGGAAACCTAATGTTGGGAAACCCTAAACCCTATAAATCCCTATATAACCCCTCAGTCCCTTTAAAGGGACCTCTAATTTCGGGAAACCCTAATCCCTAAACCCTAGGTACACCCAAGAAAGGACCCCTATGCGCGCCTAATTTTGGGAAACCCTAATCCCTAAACCCTATAAATCCCTGTATAGCCCCTGTAAGTCCCTTTACAGGGACCCCGAACTCTTGAGAAAACCCCATATACTATAATCCTTATGAAAGGTAACCCAAAAAGGGACCCCTATCCTTGGGAAAACCTAAACCTTGTCCATATAAATCCCTATATAACCCCTATAGATCCCTTTAAAGGGACCCCTAATTTTGGGAGACCATGATTGGCACCCGGCTTCTTCGAGGGATCCTGCGAGGGCGCCGGCTCTGCAGATGCTGAGGCGACGGTGCCCTGCTGCAGCCGGGGGGGTCTTTAGGGTTTTGTTTTGGGTTTCCCAAAATTAGGGGTATCTTTAGAGGGGTTATATAGGGGTATATAGGGCCGGGTAGGTACCTGTTAGGTTGGCAGGGGCGGGGATGTTTTCGGCGCGTGGATGGGGGTGGTGCTGGTGGGTACGTCCAGAGATCCAGCGCTGAATCCTAAAGCCTTATAACCCTATGCATACCCTGAGCATCCGATATTGAT
>CAJNIZ010042838.1:109586-164733 GCA_905231905.1 Symbiodinium pilosum
CAAAATCAATAAGAAAATCAATAAAGAAATCAATTAGGAAATCAATAAACAGAGCAAAATAAAATCAACAAAAAAAATCAATTAGGAAATCAATAAATTTGCGCTCAAGTCCTTATTGATTTTGCTCGTCACGAAAAAAATCAATACCAGAACCCATATACCCATATTGATTGTAATCAATATCGGATGCTCAGGGTAATGCTAGGAGGCCTAAGGGCTTCCTCTATCACATGGCCTCGTGAGGTCCTCGGAGTTCATTGTGGCCATGTCTGAGAACCATACAGGGTCCAGGCGAAAGGCTCTAAACCCAAATCCTGACCCCAAAACCGTCCTCCAGCCCACGCACTTCTCCCAAATCCAGAAATTTGTTCCCCGCATACGCCTTTCAGAAGGTAGCAAGGTAAGAAGACTGTCACTCACCATCCCTTCAATGAACTATCAAAACAAACACTGCGATCACTGACACACCAAGGAATCATGGGACACCCAAGAACTGTATGGACAAATGAGTTGCTGTCTGTTGCCGCTGCTGGCTGCGGGGCAACGGTGGCAGGGAAACCACACGCTGCTGCGAGGGCGAGCCTCTCCCATGTCCCAAGAGGAGGCAATAGTAGTCTTCGCCGAAGGAACATGAAACCTGAAACTTATCAATGACCACACATCATTTAAAGTTCCATGTCAGCGTAGAGGCTATCAAGTCTAGAAATGAGCATATCTCTTTGTTGGTGAAGCGTCTGCTCGTGCCGCTCCATATCCCGCTCCGTAAAGCCAGGACGCCAACCCGCGTCTCTTACAAAACAAGTAACCAACGTAAAGCCTTCTCGTTCTCCCCCCGAGGGAGTGAGGGTGTGGTTCCCATAATCGTATGAATGCTGTAACCTACGGCCCCATAGTGGTACCTATATTGCATTACCTGCTTACCTACCCCCCCCTCAAGCTTTCAAGCCTAAAGCCTAGAACCTACATAGTCATTACATAATCTTATACTCTCCATCTTATCCAGTCCTAAACCCCAAACCCCAAACACAATTACAGTTTCTATTTCCTGTACACTTACCCATATACATCCCCAAACAGGCAAAGCTGATCTCATCTCTGAGCTCCTGGCTGCCCCCCATGGCGGAGACCAGCTTCGCACTTGCAGATTCGCTGCGTCGACTTGTGCGGTCCAGTTTGCTGAGAACCTGCAGTTCTTTCGGTGTGTGCTGTATAGTTGTTTCCCAAACAAACCGGTCCATTGTTGGGAGCCTCTTGTAGAACAAAAGGAGAATGCCACTCCTTTCGCCGGAAAGACTAGAGGGGTTCGCAAGCACTGGCGTGAAGATTATTCGTACTAGTCATTTGCCATTACATTACATGGGCTGTCGGGTCTTAGCCATGACGGCCACCACCATCAATATGGCTTTTTGACTACTTGGACAACCAGCAGCGAGAGCCGAGACCACTGCCACCACCAGTATTACTGCTTTGCTTCTTGCTGGTGCTTTCATATGGGGCTTTCCCAAAATTAGGGGTACCATTTTAGGGGTCCCAATAATAAGGGCTATAGTATTTTGGGGTCTGTATTGGGGTTCCCTTATTTTGGGAAACCACCATATTCACTCTATGTCATTTTCGTTTGCATCTCAGGCTTCAGGAAAACCAAGCAGCAGGCCTCTGCTGTCAACCGTGGCGCTGAGCCCGGCGACGGCCCAGGGGCCAAGGGAGGCAAGCCTCCACTTTCCAAAGACGATTCTAAGCGTCCTTGTACGGATTCAAGGGATAAGAGAGATCTACAGATCTACATATGTGGGGGGGCTTCATGGTTGAAAGTTTCAACCAGCAATGCCCTGGAACAACATTCGTAATTCTTCAGGCTCTTTATTCAAGCCTCCACTTGGTCTTAGGATGCCGCGGAACTACGCGAGATGGACCTGGTGTCACAATGGCAAGAAGCCCTCCAAACCCTACAGTATACCCCAAACCTGTTGTTAAACGTAAACCCCAAACCTTATACCCTGAACCCCATAAGCTAAATATCACCCCTGTATTTTTTCTCAGCCCTGCCCTGCATGGACTATCAAGAAATTAATGCGCTTCGCGCAGCACAGAAAGCAAGAATCGAGTTTAAAATGTATGCGTTAAAGCGGCATCATACATGAACTTATCTTGGTCATGGTGTCCGGAAATTGCTTAATGTCTCTCCATAAACATCTTTCCAATTGTAGTGCAGCCCAGCCTGTCTGTAAACCGGGTCTATTTTTGTCAGTCCACTCTATACGCTGATTCTGGGACAAAGGATACTTGTTGCGGAGGGTCAGTACCATCGCACCTCAAACCATGACCCAGCAATTTGCATCTCCTTTGTTGATGGTACAGTAGATGTTGAGTGATATGACTGTACGTTGTCCTCTCTTTTCGGAAAAGCTGTCGCAGTTGAGACTTGAAGAAGTCTCTTGGTGGCATTGGCAGGATTTGTAAACTGCTTAGGGCATACCTAGAATCTCACGTTAACCCATGTATTGGAGAGTGTCAAGTTTTTGTTGCTACTATAGGCTGTGTACTGCGAATGGTCTGGAAGCAGCACAGGAGTTTACAGTGCAGTATAGCATAAAAAGCTATGCGCTCCCATCTTTTATCGCTTTCCAATGTTTATCTGAAGCCCCTACCTATACCTTGATTCACCCCCTTAGAGGGCTAACGCGTAGTTAGCATATATAGGAGAGCCTCAACATAGACCCCCAAATATGACAATCGTTATTGTGGGGACTCTTTTTGGAAATGGGTAAGCCCAAAATTCGCGAAACCCTAAACCCTAATCCCTATAGATAAGCCCTATAATCCCTATATAACCCCATATAACCCCAATAAATCCCTTCAAAGTACCCCCAACTTCGGGAAACCATTTAACACTTCAAAAGGGCTAACAATCTCTGCAGGCTCTGCCTGCGCGCGGCTTCTGGACCTCGCTAGGCGGCGAAGCCCGGCTTGCATGGTTCGTACCTCATGTCATGGTCCCTTGGGTTGAAGGTGTTCTTAGCGCCCCTTTACCCCTTCAGGGTTGAGGGTTGTAGGGTTTGGGGTTTAGGGAAGGACAATCCAGCCCCCCAATGAATCCAAACAGTCTCTAGAGATAAGGGGGGGAGCCCCAGAGGGGCGTGGGGTCCGTGAAAGGGGGTCAGTACATGTTCCGATGATCTTGTTTGGCCCTTTGAGGGTGTAGGGTCTGCGGCATTTGGGGGCTCAGGGCTTTGAGGCTGTCGGGGTTTCGGGTTTGAGGGGGATTTTGCTCGGGAATTAGGGATTCGTGTTTTTTTTTCTTCCGGAATTTTGGGCTTTAGGGTTCACAGCCCGAGCGCCTAGTGTGCAAGACTTTCAGTGCTTAAGGTTTAGGACTCAAGGGTTTGGGGCAAGAAGGGACAAAGGCCTGAAATGTCAGCCCGATGATACGCTCTCATTCGAAGGGCCATTTCTTCTACGCATGTCATACTTGATGTATACGTTCTAAGGCCGCCAATCATTTCCCTAACAACTGGTTCGTGGTTCCAAACTTGCAAAAAAGCGAGGCAGTGAGCTTTGCGGGGAGGTGCTAGCTAGCAATGGTAACAATGAGGATTGTGATGGTCATGCTGGTGACGGGAAGGGTGCTGACAACGATGGTGATAAGTGATAGTGATGCTCTGCTGGTGCGTGCGGCAATGGCGGAAGCAGTGCTGGCGGGTGTTTTTTTGCATTGAGAATGGTTGTAAGTAGCAGTGGGGGTAGCAAGGGTACTCCGAGAGGAGTAACAGAACCAACGGCAGCAAACTTACTCGCATGTTCTTGCCCCCGCAGGTCCTGGGGGCACGTGACCTACTACCCACAAATTCAAGAATACCAGCCTGCCCTTGTCACACTAGTGAGGACCCCCAAGCTTTCAAACGCAGGTGCCGCTGGCTCGGCTGCCCGAGCCGCTGCGTGTGCTGAGCCGGGAAAGGCCTGGCGGAAGTGCACATGTTGTAGCTCTCCCTTAGTGGAACTATCTATGGCTGCCCGAATCTGTTTGCTTCTCGATCCGGGTGCCTTAGCAGGAGCGGCTAGTGAATTTCTGACAGGCAATGCTGTACTTGTAGCACTGATGAAAGGAGCCCATTACAGGCATTGGCCTCATACTGAGCAGCAGCCAGAATCACAACATCTATGGGAATCGATGGTAGTATGCGTAGGGAGTGGCAACCTGAGACAGAAGCAAAAGAAAGAGCCCAAGAGGCCCGATCCGCACAGTAGCGCCTGGTATTTGGGGCCTGTTGCTATGACAAAGCTCTGCGCTTCTCCCTCAAGCCCAAGAAGAGCAAAACCAGCAAAGGATGGGAGCCAATCCTGCAACCCATGGTCGTGTACGACAGATTGATTGCACCTGCCGTTTCTGGCAGAAGCCGATAAGCAGACAAGAAGATAAACAAGTTCCTTGCAGACCCGTGGCCAAAGTAGGAGCCCTACGTAGACCCCAAAGGATGTAGACTGATCGCCTATTTGCTTCTTTCTACTGTTTTGGGCCATTCTTTTACCAGTCAGGGAAGCCTGAACTATACCCATCACTGAATCCAGCCATCTTCTGTAAGACCCGCTGACCTGAAGCTCGATGGGAGCTATGCTTGTGGGAGATGCAGCTCATGGCGCACTCCGTCAAAGCCCAGATATTGGAGGGTGAGCGTAGTTCTGAAGGCTTGGCTTGAAACTCTACAGTCTTTGGAATGCATGGGAGGTGCAAGGTCTCGGGATTCAAAGACCTTCCTGGGCCTGAAATGTTCTTTTGTGTGCCTAATTTGCTGGTGGCACTGGTGGCTTCTGTCGGATTTGCCCCTTTTCAGGCATAAACAGAGAATTTCTTCGAAACTCTGGCTCTTGTAGATTCTGCTGTTTGTTTGCTCAGGTGGGAGGCTTAGCAAGGTCCTGGATGAGATATCTTTGCCGGCTCATGGTCAGCTATCAAAGTTGTGGGAGCCGACTCCTAATCCGTGTGGTCTTTGAGCCAAGGAGCAATGGCGTCACTGTGAACTCATTAGGGGATTCCACTGGAAGATTGCACATCCCTCGATATTACCCTAGTATAACATAATAGTTTCCATTTTCTTTTCCATTATCCGTGAATAAAAAAACCTATATAACCCAATATAATCCCTACATGAATATATATATATACACCCACTGCAAACTGCAGTTCCGGCCTCAACCACAACCCTTTCGTCGCCAACGCGCAAGCGTACAGCGGCGTCTCACTGGCAAAAACGCTTGTAAGCCACGCAAATTGGTTCCAACGGCTGGCTGGCCTCCATAATGCAATCAATTTTCGCCAACCCCACATACATCGGTACCTGTTTGCCCTGCAATTACAAGCGTTTTAGCGCCGAAACGCAGTAGTACTGCAGTAATTAGTGTACTTGCTGTATCCAAACGCCGACGCCGCGCATGAGGTCAGTTCTGAAAAGAAAAACTCACATATCTGAGATAGCCAAGAGAAATATTTCTTGCAGTGATTCCAAGAACAGGACCAGCACCACTGGCTAGCTCAGGCAATGTCCCTTGACAAATGCTGTTCTTGAGAAAGTCTACAGCTGTAAATAGCATCCAGCCCAAGATGCGGATCAAGGTGGGAACAGGGAACAGGCACGCCAATATCGCCCCATTGTGCAAACCCCGGCACTGGCCGTTTAAACAATACTTATGAACCTGCAATCAAGCCTATGTGGGACCGTTTTGTATGTGGACCACAATTGAAGGTGAGACCGCGATAATTTGCCCAGCCGTACGCTGACTAAAACCACTGAGTAACTGCGGTCTACCTTCTGTGTAGCATTAGAATTCGTTGATTGTTCCTTAGCCATCCGATTGTCCTTCCCAAATCATCCACACAAAGAGTCCTTGTGCAGTTCCTGGGACCCGGCCTTCCAAATTCACGAAGTGGGATGGCATGGCCCCTGCTCTGCCTCAGCTCATGGTACTGCTCAGCGCGAGCCGTTGCTTCGACTTCTTGAGGCTTTGTTTCAGGACCAAAGGGCTTCCGGAGCTTCTAGTGAGGGCTCTGCAGACCTTATGGGGCACTCACGTGCATTTCCTGCCCTGAGTATTCGCTTGTATACTGCTCAAGGATCTACTAGAGGCCGTTATCATCATCAAAGAGTATGCAAGGATTGTAGGTTCTTGGGGTTATGAAATCTCAAACCGGCATCCATCTCTCCTCCCCAGCGCCCTCATAGACATTCATAAACCAAGTTGGGATTTCAGCATGGATAAAACGACGAAGTGCTATGTCCACTGCCTTGGTCACTCTGGCCCCCACGGCGCTCCCTCCGTTGGTGCTCGGGCAAGGAATGACAACACAGCGCAAAGATTTAGGGTTCAGAGGTTTGTTTCCAGTGGAAAATATCCTGGAAGGTGAAGTTAAGGAACACGGCAGACCAGACTACATGAAGCAAGATGTCATTTGCTAGCAACGAAGCCTGCTTGAAATGAAGAAGGCTCAACAACTTCCGCAGCATTGCAAGGACGGAGTTCACAATGCATCAGCAACTGTGTGACACGTTCCTTAGGCGAATCCCAAGGGGCTACTATTGTTCCCCCCGCGTAATGCCACCACAAACTCATGCCTTGTCGGGAGCATTATGGATGATTAGGCTGTGCTTGCTAATGCTGGTGCATGTTGAGTGGCTTAGGCTAGTCCTATATAGCACTCAGCTCCCGCTTCCTCACCACCCCCCGCCCCAATGTGTTATGTAGCGACCTGCTTGCTGCATAGCTGTGATTGTGATAGGATCCTTTTTGGCTAAGCAATATGAGGTTGGAGGAGCATATTCTCTACTGTAGACACTCGAGTCTTCTGTTACAAATACTGCTCATCTGAGGCTCGGCACCCAAGCTTGTCTCTAGCATCAGGTTCCCATTGCCACCATGCCTTGCGTTCCAAGCTGCCATCAATTTCCATAAATGTACACTATACTGTATTTTTTCTGGGAGCCCACAGAGGGGGTCCAACATACGTGAAACTCCAGGCTGTGGTCTGACCTTTGATTTACAGCTTGTCCTGAGGACTGCCAGTGTCAAACCAAGGCTGCTTGAAATCAAACGCGTCGGCCTACTGTATCAAATTAAATCGTTCAGTTGGCGGACAACGGTCTCAGACGTGGGTGGAGACTGTTCAAGATGTCATCGAATTCACTTCAGTGCTCTCATGCCCCTTTTGATCTAGGTTCGCTCTGCAGAATCCTATGACCAAAGCAAACAACGACCTGCTCTTGTAAGGTCGCGCAGCAGGTTGTGATGCCCCTTTCAGAAACCCGAAGATTGGTGAGAGGCCCTGAAATGCAACGCAGGGAGGTCTTGTGCATCTTGTTACAGACCTGCAATGAGATCACCTGTCAAAGTTGGAATCACAGAATGAGCTGTTTGCTGCCGGCCTTGCACATCCCTGCACTATCCTTGCGTGCTTAAATACATCCTCAAAACCCATGGACTGGTTACTGGGTGCGGACCCTCACGTTTTTTGGTAGCAAGAACTCTGGGCGCAGGACCCTGTCCCATACCAAGCCACTTCACGCCCCTGGGGGCGCCGTACGAGTTTCAGCTCCACCTTGGGCCATTGTTTTTTGGTCGGTAGGTATGGGCAGGGCTACTTGGGTTTTGGGTTTAGGGGTTTAGGGTTTAGGTGTAACGCAGAACGAATCCTAACCCATGAGGTTATCAAGCAGATATGCGGGATTTGTTTACATGTCTGCACTATTACGGGTGGTTCTGAGCAGGTTCAATGAGGGGCTTCATACCAAAAGGTACAGGCTTGGCGGGTTTCACAGGCTTGATTTTTGCTTAGGCTCTGCGATGTTTGAGGCAACCTAGAGCAGTAATTTTGTGGAGCACAATAAGAACTTGACAGCTAGGAGAATTCAATTATGTGGCCCGAATTAGCATTTTGTCTAAGGACATGGCACAAGCCGCAAGGGTCAGGCATGTCAAGCAGGTGAGTATGAGGCTAGTCCAGGCCGGCTGATGCATAGAGCGCGCGGGATTTCTGCCCTTTTGCGCGTTGTAAGCTATACGCTGCGCAAGCTTGCGTGGGATGCTAGGTCTGAGGAAACTTCGTGTCGGGCTCATGGGAAGTTCGTGGCTGGAAATAAAGGATCCATGGATTGAAGGAAGTTGGGTATTGGAGCCAGGGCTGGAAGCCTTAGGATGCAAAGATTCTTTGGCAAAGAGTTCAAGGGAACGTGACGAGAATTCTCGTTGCAACGTCAAATCACAAGTTGGCTTTTCCTGGCCCCGCATAACTTACTCGATCTTAGTGGGGAATATTGGAATGTAATCCCTGCAAAATCCCCATATACCCCATATTCCCCACTAAGAATGAATAAGGTAAGGTCTGGGTGACTCTGAGCCGGGCCTCTTGGCTTCTTCGAGCCGTGGCGTTGTCTCTCTTCAGACATGGTAGGGTGTTCATTGACAGAACATTCACAACCTGCAGCAAGATGAGCACCCTACTTCAAATGACTTGATCGCGGTCTGGCAGACAGAGAAGCACAGGCTCTTGAGATGTGCGTGGAATCCAACGGGTATTCAAGTGTCTCGACACTATGCCGCAATCAATTTTTTTAGTTGGAAAGGAGCTGATCCCAGGACCTTAAGGCGGAACAGTCCATACTTTGCCTTTGCTTCTCGTGCGCATAACTCCTAAACCTAAACAATGGCCGTACTGTCCCTTTGTTGTTCTCTTATCCACTGGCTATAGATCATGGTCCCTGTACAGTAGTACGTACTTCTTAAACAGCCTCTAAGACTCTATGACTCTATGTCACTTAGCAGGCTAGGACTCGCAGTCTTCACGCTCTCAGGGGCTCGCAGACTTCGTGCCATAAAGCCCCCGAGAGCTTCCTCAAAGCCGAAGAGGCTGTGAGAGTGTGTCAAAGCCCGCGCGAGGTTCGTCAGGGGTCTTCCAAAAGCCTTCGGAGCTCTGACAGGTATGACTACTCAAAGGAAGATGGCCGTGAAACGGGGTTACCACAAGGCTTTGAACCTCCAGAGCCGGCTGTCTTGACCGCTGGACCCTAAAACCGCTCAGAGTAAGCTGCTCCCTGCACCATCTTGACGTTGCTGGCTTAGCGCCCTTCGACAGTCATAGTAGGCACAAAGCACCAGCACCGCTAGAATCCTGAAGCTGCGCGGCGAAGGGACGAAAAGAAAAAAGACGTTGTGAGAGGCGGGGTGGGTGAGCGACTTGTTTTTTCCATGAATAGGCGGCTTCAAGATAAACTCCACTGTACTACAATCCCTACTAAAGTACGCCCCAAGAAGCGGCCCTTAGCTTTAGAAACCCCATCTGCAAGCAAGATGCATGACACAGCCGACTCCAGTTGCCAGAAGTGTAGTCAGTCGCTCCTTGGAGCTTTCGATCTGAAAATAAAGATTCCTTGGTGGTCCCGTCTGCATACCACCCTGCACGAAAAAGTGTCCAGTCCAGCCAATGGCTCACAGAGTTAAACTTTACAGAAATACAAATTTCGAAGCAAGTGCAACATTACCTTGAGGAGCATGCCCTAATTCTGGCCCAGCCCCTAACCAAATTGCGTACTGAAAGAGCCGCAGATTCAGAATACCTCCTATGCTCATGAGAACATAGAAGACGTAGCTGATGCTGCCGGACCCCTTCCTTGCTCATGAGACAGAGTCAAGGGCCTCCAAAGAGACGCTTGAGGGGTGAATCGGGTTTTCTTTGACCTGGCTGAAAGAAAAGACGAAAATTTGTCAACAGCATGAAACGAGTCTACCGCCGCACAGCCCAGCTTCATGTAAAGAGATGTCCGAACTTGTGGGATCTGACGCACGCCGTTCAGAAGAGCGGCAAAATATCCCAAGCTACTTGCCACCAGCCGCAGGCCAAAAGAGCAGTCGCCAAGCCAGGACCAGAGGATCAGACCACCAGTGCCAAAAAAAAGAAGGCCTACCTGCTATTGGGGATGGAGGACATTCTGAATCACTCAATATACCGCTGGTAATGGGAACTACGATGATCGATCTATCTCAGGCGGTACGAGATACAACTTCATCAGTAGATTCTGAAGAGGAAGGGCCAGATCAATACAGCAAAGCGTGCAGCATTTTGCTTGCAGATATGCTATAGAAAGCGCCTTTTTGGAAGGGCCAAACATGGATCTTGCAAACTGCCCAACAACGCAGAGATTGTGAGGGTGCGTCTGAAAAAGTCTCCCCAGCTACAGTGAACCCAAAATCCCTAAACCCAAACCTTAAAGCCCCTTGGCTATCCTTTCTTGACTCATCTAGTTTCAAGTGCCTGTGCCAACCAGGCTTTTCGCAAGCGTTGCTTCTTGCCCTCCTCCTCTGCAAAATAGCTGCACCAGTAGTACCTAAACTGACAAGGTCTCAACTAAAAGAAACACGCCCGCCGCTCCATTTGCTGACAATGGCCCTGGCTGACAGAATGCCAAGGTTGAATCCAACAAAACAACATGAGCATCCCCTATATGATGCCGGCATTTTCGTTCCTTATTAAAATCCTTCGGCGCGGATGGTCTTTGTTGAAGCCAGTGTCTGGCACAGTCTAGTCTAGTCCGTGTCAAAACTCTTCTGAAATCCACAATGCAGGACAGAGCCACAAAGGGTAGAATAGCAGCAATTGAATCGTCTGCTGGTAGAAGGCCAGCATGTTAGCCTGGCATAGCCACCACTGAGACGGACAGGACTTCATCTGCGGGAACCTCACTCATACGTGACCATGCAAAAATGAGGAGTGGTAGGGACGGGTCGATTCCTGGGCCTTTCCAAGGTCTACTCATGGGCCGTCCCATGTACCCCTTGTTCTTGGGTACTAGGCATGCATTACATTTTTGAGCCTTACAACTAACAAGAATCGCAACGTAGCATGCGAAATCTGCGAGCCGGCTAAAGTTTGTAAGTTTGTGGGGCTACACCCAGCACCTTTGCAGGAAGTGGAAACGTCAGAGTCAACTGGCCCACTGGATTATGTTCACAAAGTGGCCTGAAAGATTGATGCCCTTCAGAAGCCCTCGCCAGAAAGAAGAGACTCGCAAAAAACACTCCTCAAAAATACGCACGTTTGGCGCAGGCCCTTGAATGAACGCTACAGCCGTCTCCTTCCCAAGCACAAAGGACACCAGTTGTCGAAAATGCAATGTATCTCCTCCTGTAAGCTATCACATGATCAGGAACTTCAGCAGCATCATGTTCCAGACAAGGCAGAGGACAGCCACGTTCCTGGACTGATGTGGGGAGCTTCTGCAATGCTTCTAGAGAGCCTGGGGCGAGATGGCGACTACTAAAAAGGTTCCCTCGGACATGAGCCGTTGACGTTCTTCGCATTAGACGCTTTTTGATAATTACTCTCACCAGGCAGTGTTAAGAGGAAGCAAGTGAGGACCCGCATCGACACGCAGTAGTACAACTATTGGAACTATTATAACTACTATTACTACAATTATTACTACTATTACTATCAGTATTGATATTCCTCTTCTTTGACATGTACAACTCTGCTCACTGAGCTCGGCAAGCTTGAGCTCAGTTGAAACTGTCAAGTCCGTAACTTTGGAAGCCTACATCGATTTGTGCATCTGGTCGTTATATAGGGGACTATGTAGGGGATAATGGAAAAGCAAATGGAAGCAACTATATTGGCTCAAATAGGGTTTAGGGGCTATATAGGGGTTATATTGGGATCATGGCAATGAAAACGGAAACCGCAATAATAATCAGATGGAGTATGTAGGAAGAGATACCACACAGCCAAACCCTGTAACATTGACGAACTAGCATCACGACAATGCACTCCTTGACACATGCCGCTCCCCGTCGGGCATGTTCTACCTCACATAAAAAGCATCAAGCCTGCACAATAATCTTTAACCCCGACAACAAAGCGCAGCTAAGATTCGTAAGCAGAACAGTAGTGGGGGAAATGCCCTCGCAGCTCCGCTTGGACAAGACTTTCACATGGGCCTAAGTAGGATGGTTTTATCAAGCTTAGGGCCACCTGTTGAATTCCGGCGCAATATACTTGAGGTCGAAAGCCCAGGGGTTCTGGGCAGTTCTGGGCATACGATCGGATCCTGATTTGGTCTTTAGCAGGTTAAAGGTCTGGCGGCAATGGTATAGGGTTTATAACGGTTTAGACAGGTACTCTCATCTTGCACAGACTAAGTGACATACATCCCTCCATATATGTCAGCTTCTGCACTGCAACATGTTCAGCCTATGCAGCACCAAAACATAATGCATTTGAGAAAGGCCCATGCTATCGAGCAAGCCCCATAAATTCGAGACACACCCGCACAGGAACCGAGCCACCGGAACGATGCTCAAGGGCGTACCCAGCACCAAGATAATACCAATGGCCACGCTCACCTTAGTTCTTCAGGGAAATATGCGGGCAATGCTTAAGAACATGGGCTCCTTGTTGGGCACTGCTAGGGTGCGGAGATGAGCCCAGGAATTTTCAAATTATTCGAGGGCTCTGCAAGGAGAGTGTCTGGACATCGAAGGTTGCAACGGGACGATGTCAAATCAGCGTGGCAAAGGTGTGAATGTGAAGGCGTCGGATTACGTGGCGGCATCTGGCTTTAAGCGCAACGAAAACGTCACGGATGATTGCCCCAAAGCCCAGATCCCTCTTGAAGACATACAATGGGCAAGGATGGAACGCTACAGGCAGAGCTTCACGGAGCAGCTGCGTTGTTAAGCGCATGGCAGTCCAAAATTACTTTGTCTAGCCTACATCTGGGTAACCATGTCCGCACGCTCAGCTGACCCCCTCAAAGGCCTCGTTGCCCAAATTCCCCATACCCTGCCATTTACATGACATTCTCAAGACCTGGGATCCCGAGCCCCTCTTTCCCAGTTCATACGCCTCCCAGGCCGACTGGCCTGTCGGGGTATAGGGCCTAGGGACAATAGTAGGATATGCTGCAGGATACCACGTTTTTGCAAAACCACAACATGGATCCAGTCACAGGATGCGCAGCCGAAGGCTCATAATGATATTTGCACTGGTCCATGGCGCATGGAAACCCTCAGAAGTTGAAGGGAGAGGGGCGCGGGGCAGCTGCAATTGCCATGCTCCGTGTTTCCTTCGGCTTCACGAAAGGCATTTAAAAGAACATGCATCGTGCTTAATTCATTCTGTCGCGTGTAAGAAACTATTTCTGTCACCCGTAAATAATTAGCGTGAAGGTTGCAGTGAAGCGCTCCCCCTAAGCGGTGGCTCTAGGCCCCTCGAAACGAGGCTTGAGCCAGGCAACGCAAGTTCAGGAGCCAAACTGGGTTTGAATTCGTCTGCAATACGTCTTGTAGCGACTGTCCAGGAGGTTCCGGCATTCTACGAGTACTGGTGACAGGGAAGGAGTTGAACACTCATAGTCATTGCGAAGCACCAACCAGACATGACAGGGCCGACAACGCCAACCGCAACACCCGCGGTGGCCACAGGCTCGTTGCGGCCTAATCCTCCGCTCAGTCTTGTGCAAGGTATGATGCCTGTGGTCCCTCACCAAAGTTCAAATCCAGCATGATCATAGGGTTGCAGTTCGGTGCGAGGCGTTGCAATATCCGGTTGGGCGTTCTTGAGTATTGCTGGAGAGTTTAAAGCTCGCATGTTTGCGACTCTCGCTCATAGCCAACAGCATCTGCCATCCTCACAGAAGTAGGGGACAGCAATGGAGCAGATATAAAGCAACAATAGAACAGGGTAGCCCCAAGTCGCCCGTGATATTGCATGCTAAGAATTACGGTTTCCGCCTATACCCACCAAAGGCTCTCGTCCTTCGTCTGGGCCCCCAGATACTCAGAACCCATTAGCTGCGGAAGACTGATTTCCAGAATTCGGAAGCACCCTCATAAACTTCAAGTCCTACCCCTCATTTTTTCAAAACCCCCACATAGCTTGGGCATTTTGAGGATCTCACTCGTACTCCGCAGGGCAGCTCAGTGGTAAGTGTCCACGTCTCTCCCTGGCTTCGTTGATTGCTTGGCCCTTTTTCTGGGGCGGTGGATGCCCAAAGTAGGAAAGAAGCTTCATCTAGAGATGTTAGGGCCCAATGTATTGGCGCGCGAGGGTTAAGAAGTCCAAGTATCCAATCGTGGAACCCTTGGCGCTCTTGTAATTAGGCTTGCAGCAAGTGTTCTTGAATCTACCTGACTCCTAGCATGCTCCCATTTGTGGGAGTACGTGCAAGAATCTCTTTGGGAAGGTGCAACTCCTGGCTGGCTTTTCTGGCACGCGACTGAAGTCCAAGGACGTCTGTTGAAAACGGCACCTGGAAATCGATTTGACCGAAAAGGTCATGTCCTCCCATGTACCCCAATACGAAGACTAAGCCTCTAACCACAATGCCTCTGGAAATGGAAAAGGTCCTGCGCCTTTGTCGTGTTGCAATTACCGTTCGTTCATTGGCAAAAGATGTTTCTCCGCTTTCTTGAGGTTGTCTCAGCACGAAACGGCCTACAATCGGAATCGTTACAGGTGTTAATCCCACTACCTGTAGGGCCAAATGGGAAACCATACACATGATGCATTTGAGACATGGCTACACATACACCTCAACAACTTCCACCAGGTCTTATCTCATTTTTGCGTATGAAGCTGCAGCTAAAAAAAACATTGGTGTTCTTGTGCGCCCTGATCATCTCCATGCTGCCAAATCCTCGTTCGTCCACCAAAACAGTTTCCATATGAAGTCTAGAAAACTCGTGTGAAGATCGAACACAGCTTTTTGGACAAAGCTCAAAGACCACGAAGCCCTTTAGAAACGGGTGAGCCCCATAGATCTTGAAACACGAAACAAATTGAATTCACCATGCAAACCCAATACAACCATAATTGCTGTAAACCCAAGTCTTTTAACGTGGCAAAGGAGGGCCTGCAGAGTCCCTGTACAATCACTAGAATGCAAGAAATTCCGCATGCCAGAGTAACCTCAAATTTAGGATGTGTAATTTGATTCTGATTTTTCTTGACATAGTCTATCCGTATCTTGGGGGGTTCCGCTCGAAAATGGGTAAGAATCAGGGCTTTCAATTCAGATCATACAAAAATCCTCTTCCGCTCCTCCTTCTCCTGTTCCTATTCTTACTGCTCCTACTCCTACCACAACTAGGACGACCCATCTGAGAGAGTTGAGGCCCCAGAGCTTTTATTCTGGGTCGCTCTTAAGGAACTTCAACTAAGTTGCCTAATATGGGTATACTGTAGATGATGACAGGATTTACTTACGATCGTAACTTAATATCAGTTCCGTAACAACAACCCAGTACTACGACCACCCATTTCCGAGACCTTTGTTTCTTTCACTCCAGCGGGGAGTTAGAGAAGGGACCTCACATTACATCCATTGGGACTCTAACCCCTCCTTGCCCCTACTTGCTGAGCTCCCTAGGCCCAAAACATCTACATTTTACTACAACAGGATCATGGGAAGCCAAAAACATGCACATGTAAAGTGCACCTAGCCAGCTGCGAACTTCCTATTTTGACAGACCCCGCCTGGCACTGCATAAGCGCCGCATCCGCAAGGTTCCAGCTTCCCAGAGCGGGCGCAGAGCCACAAACCTGGGGATTCAGGATTCCGGGTTAGAAAGTTTCTCAGAACAGGCAAACGTGTCAGGACCCAGGGGAATAACAGAAATCACAATTGTTAAGAATCTTGGAGCACTCTTGTTTGGCGTCCTGGAGCTATCAACAGCAGCCCCGTAGATGTGGAATGATAAGACTTTTGCGATGATCAAGGGATTTCTGGTCTGCTTCATACTGCAAGTACCCAGCTGCCACATTACGCTCAGATGCTAATCACCATTTTTGGGATTGCTTAATGTACAGAGCCTACTCCCTTTATTTGCTGCCAAGTACCAAGAGATCTTCTCCATAGCCGATCTTCGTGTGTGCCTGAAGAAGGCAGAGCTTTCGTACTCTGCAACGGTTTGAGCCCCATATACTTTAGGTGGACCCCCCATCCAGTAATAGCGACTATAAGGGGCAACAGTGATTGTATTAGGGTCCTCTTATATTCCTACTATACCACTATTACAGTCCAATTTAAATTCGTCCCGATACAAGCCCTTCACATACACTAATCAAACATCATACAATATGTATCAGTCCGCGGCCCGCTGAACCCCTACCCCAGAGGCCAGTTGAAGAGTGGCAGATGAACGGGGTACAAGCATGGGACCCTGATTTTGGAAACTACTCTGGTGTGTATTTCCGAACCAGTCATACTCATACACCCAGAAACTCGATATTCCTTGTCACAGGAACTCCAAAGCGGGGTCCCCGTGTTTTCTCCCAGCCCTACTCCCTGAACCTTGTCCCCCCGCTGCGGCTGCGAATCACAACCCTGTGTTGCCGCGGGGGCCCCCCACCCCCGGATACATACCCTCTTGGCGCGGCCTGCTGTTACATACCTTTGTTGCGAATGCTTGGCACAGGTATGCCCCACAAAAAAACCTTGTCGCAAAGGTGNNAGATTCTGTTACAAAGCTATGTCGCAGAATGGCCGCCCAAGTCTATTGCAAACCCCTTTTTTTAGCCATATTCCTAAATAGTCCACTAAACCCGGCAACAAAAAGATCTCAGGTTTCTCGAAAATGCACATGCACCAGCCGTAGGCCTTGATCCGCACTGCGATGTGCGCAGCCTCCGCCATGCCTGGCAAGATGCCATTTTGCAGCCAGGTATGCATGTAAGTAGACTAGCTGACATGTCGTGTTACGTCTAGCACTATCGTATGTGGTCTTCTAACGTATGAGTTTGCATTAGATTATGTGGTATGATGACATGCTGTACTATGTTGTTTGTATTATGTATTCGATTATAGCTAATGACAGATTTTTAATGTGTTTAGATACGTTAATTCTATAGACAGAAAGGGCCAACCCGGAAAAGAGAATTAAAGGACATGAGAATGGAAACGGCGATGACATCGTGATGTAGGATTTAGGGTTAGGTAGGGATATTGTGAGAGACTAGCCCGCGTCATATCCCAAGAGACTGTACGATAGCACCTGGTCATATCGTGCGCTGTTCCCGACCTTGGGTGTCTGGGGCCTTTGCTGGTCGCTGTACACTCCTCAGGCCTCCTTGTCCAGCAAAGACTACTGGAAAAAAATAGAAATGTATATACAGATACACAGATGGGCAGGAAGATGGCTTCGCAGTCGCAACTTGAAAAAATAGGACGACACTTGATCACAGCTCTGCTGTTGCGGTCACTACCTCATCATGGAGACCCCATCCCTATGACCTCTTAGAAATCTCTCATGACCCCTACAAGAAGTACATACTCAATGAAGACGGAGTCGCAAAATGCCTTGTTTCAATGTGGCATGGTGCGGAGGGGCTGAAAACTAGTATGCCCCTCCAGAAGCTGGAGTCTTGTGGACCTCCTGAAAGCAAAGGCGCCTGGCTCTGAGGCAGCAGGCCACAGCAAGAAAGCGGCAAGCCCTAATTAAGCTAAGCTACTTATCGTTCTAACTTGCTTCAAAATATAATCTCCAACACGGGTTGGAGCAGACTTGTTCGTAAGCTGTGGTGTAGAATGGCCATCAGCATATGGAAGTCATTCAAAATGGTTAAATTCTGATAGCGCAAATGTGGTGGGGACCGAAACCTTAGCGTCAGGCAAGAGCATCATTACACCGTACAAGAGAATCGTGAGGCATGTTGAGGTTGTTTACGTGCTAGTGGCGCTAGCGACGACCAATGGAGAAGATAGGTAAACAGTTCATACAATGATTGTAGAGACAAGCTCTCTCCTATTGTTATGGCGTCATGCCAGCCAAAATGTAAAAAGCCCTCGTGAGATCGTTTCCATCACGATGACATCCTATGCGTGCAAATGTGCGCCCTTCTGTAGTTTAGCAGTGGCTCGTGTCATCATTTGTTTCGCTTGAGCTGCCCGCATGCGCAAAACGGCCAGGCGACAAAGATGGCATGCCATGTTCAAGAAATGGGTCATCTTCATAGTTGAAGACCTTCTTTGGGCTTGCAACCTTCCACCAATATCTGGCCGGGAAAACTATTCTGGGATACTGGACAGGGTCTCAAATTGTGTATCATTCATGTCCCATGTCAATGAGCTCTCCTCCTTGCCATAAGATTCTAAACTAAGATGCAAACGTTTCGTTTTCAGGCCCCTGGAAATGCAAACCTCCGGTTCTTGGATGGAACAATTACGTCCGGGTCAACGTTGCAGCCCGAAGGTAGCCCCTGATCACGAAGGAAAACCCTGAAGTCCAAAACTGACCTTGAACTACTAACTAGACCATGACAGGCCTGCCATGCTGCCGTGCACAGTCCCAGTATAGGAATTTCATACAGACACAAACAGACATGTTGTCAGGCGGGGCGGAGGCGCAATCGGCCCATATGAACCATGCCAGTTAGCGGCTTCAAATTCCAGTGATCAACCCAGAAACTTTTCTGCGGCGAGAAGCCCTTCTGGCTTGCGCTATGTGCCTGGAACGAAGGCCTACTGGTTCTGACCAATCGCATATACCATATCATAAGGGCTGTGCAAAGATGATAAGGTTGGCATTGTAGATATACTGAGCGCCCTACGTGTCACGGTACAGCCTCTAAGCCCTGCCTGTGGAACTTGAAGCCTGCAGGCACGACATTAGCAAAGTTCCCTGTAGCTTGGAAAGATAATGAAGCCGTTAAAGTTATAGTCAACATTACAAGAAACAGGCTTGGGCGGGATAGCCCCAAAAATCTCGACAAGATACGTAGCGGATGGAGCATAAATAGATGTTATGCCTTGGATGCGTCTTTGGGTGTCCCACAAAACCAGAGCATCTGGCAAAGGCAAGCCCTGGGCTCATAAGACGTCACAGAATACCTGCACTGAATGTGGACCGTAGAGATCTTAAGCCTGAACACTTGCTTTTGAATACCCTAAACCCTATTTAAGGGTATTGGGCTCCCTGGGTTCTCCGATATAAGCAGTGAGGTTTTGCGTAGCAGTCAGCTTTCGGGTCACACTTCTGAAGACATTATACGTGACTTAATACAGCACCAGCAGAATTCCTTCAAAAGCATCTTGTGCACATGATCTGCGTGACTTAGGTGACACTAGGGGTTACTTACTCTATGCGCGTTCTGGTGGAACCAGCAGGGCTTCAACAAACTCTGCGCCATTGCATGGCTTTGTACAGATCGGGCCAAAGGTCTTCAAACCACCTTGCTTGGATTGACGCTCGGATGCGATAATCTGTCAATAAAAGCTTCATGACATTCTATATGAGCCATAGTCTACACTCTAATATCCCCCTCAAGAGCCCCTATAATGGTCCTCCATACAAGCCCCCTTTAAGGAGTTTAGACTCTAGCTCATATGGTTCACGGTCGGATTACATGGGGCAGTCTGGCAAATACAGTCTGATTCTCAGCTGCGCGAGATGGACCATCTAGACATGTGGTCCAAATTTCACGTGATAGTTACCAATTTCGTTTCGAGTTCACGCTTCATTGCAGTGTTGTAATGCTACAGGCCGGCAGCAGTAGGGTCGGCTAATGCTTCAGGTCCAGGGATCTGTGGCTTAATGTTTCAAGCACCATGACTTCGTGTGCAGCTACATACATCTGGGTACCTGTGGAAAAGTTAGACTTTCTCTGCTCCTGCTCTGAAAGCATCCTGCTCCAAGTGTTGCCCCAATACTACCCCCAAATACTATATAGTAGTTTTCATGTTGTTTTCCATTATCCCTGTGCGACCCCTATATTACCCCAATATACCCCTTTATTGTAAGCTACAGCGCTGAAGCTTCTACCCCTCCCCCCCCCCCGCAAGCTCACTCGCCAAAGGTCTCAGTCCTGCTTGGGGCTTTGGGCTTGGCAAAAATGATGTATATTGGGGTAATGTAGGGGTTATATACGGACAATGGAAAATAGAATGGAAAATGATTGTGATTATATAGGATGGCAAAGAAAATGTAAACTACTGTAATTGGATTATATAGGGTTTAGGGCTTAGGGTTTATATGGGGGTAATATAGGGATAATACCCCGATAACGGAGAATCAAATGGAAAAGAAAATGGAAGTAGGGGTTTATATAAGGATAATGGAAAATGGAAGCTACTATAGTATATTCGGGTAATATTGGGATAACGGAAAATAAAATGGAAACTACTGTAGTATGTTGGGGTCTGATGTCTGCAAGGCGTGAATCTGCAGGACAAGTTTTGACATACCGAGAGAGCATCCCCTGATAACCTAATCCCTCCGCTGACTTCTTGCAGGCGCGAAAAACATACTTAGGCAAGTTATAAATAGTAGGACAGCAGAACCAAAACAGAACACAACTTGCAGCCGTTGGTGTGAGGCCTGAGGACTTCTTTCGACTTCTTTCCGGACTGTAGTACAATCTCCTTCCCTACTGCGGCCCACCTTTAATTTCTAGGACCTAGGCCTTTCATCTAACCTTGACCGATACCCCCTCGAGATATCATGGCTCCTCCTGCATGCAGGATGCCCGGACCTTGGCTTGGCAGATTTGGGTACCAGTGCAACTCTTTTTGCCGCAGTCAGCGCTGTACTAACATGCTTGTTAGCTAAGCAAAACCGATGTGGTATGTCATTCTCCTCGCTACAGCGGGCATTGCAGCTCGACTGCTTTAGAAGAAGCTGTAATCACCTCAAAATGCATTGGCGGCGAGTCCCCCTTCCCAGACATACTGAGGGCCCAACGGCATGGCTTTAAGGGACCACCAGTTTCGAAGTTGTTGCTTGCGATTTTGGATGTGTTGCACGCAAGTCACCAGGTATGCTTCAAATGGGTTCCTGCTCTGAATATGATTGAGGGTCTGAAGCTCAGATCATGCTTTCTCTCAAGCCCCTATACCCTGCTCACGAGAAGCTCGCCTGCTTAGGCCACCACACGAGTGTGCCGTGACAGCCTCGAAACACGCTGGCCTGGCTTCTCACTTCTCAGAGTTGAAGGTCTATGTAACGTTTACCCCTTCCCCCCAACCAACAGAGAGACCCCTGCAAGGATTAGTGTCCCTTGAAGGAGGCTATACTAGATTACATAATTTTTTCCCTCCCGCGTAGCTGAAGCAACTCTGCAGGGAACAAATGAAGCATCCAAAATGCACAGTTGAAAACCAACTTAATTCACAGTATACGCAGGCGCGGATGAATAGGAAGACCCAGAACAAACAACTTAGAATCCTCTCTCACCCTAGATTACATATTAGTTGGGTTGGGTTGGGATGGGTGGGTTTTTTCGAATGGTACTCCACGTATAAAGCCGTGTAAGGACAATTGGAGCCTTTCATAGGCATTTTCACGGGCTTGTCTATGCCAAGGTATGCCCATTCGATCAACCTCGCGCATGGTGTATTTAGGGTTCGGTACAGAGTGTGACGCTTAGGCTTAGTCCCTTCCGCCCAACCCTTCCGCAAATACATAGAAATCCTGGTCCTAATCTGGCTCTTACACAATCTAATCATCAAGCTCAGGGAGAAGTATGGAAGGGATGGGATAAGGGTCATACTAGCCAGGTGCCATAGGGACCTGATTCTGGCCCGGCCTTGCAGACCTGGACCCCACATCCAATGGAGTATAAGGATTCTATAGTTGTTATATAGGGATAATGGAAAATAAAATGGAAACTACTACCTAGGGTATTGACCTACCCGTGGCGAAGTGTGAGAAAGGCAGTAGAATTTCTTCACATTTGTATGTTTACCACCTGATTATTGATGATCATCTGCATGATCATTTGGGCCTCTCTACCTTCAGTCCATAAACATGTCAAGTCTCGCTCAAACTTGGTTCCCAATAGTTGGATAGCCCCTCACCTCAACCTTGCGGAACCACAAAGCTATTTTCCAACAATGACCCAGAGATAATCCAGAGCCCAAAGCCTAAACCGAAACTCTCCTGCTAGATGCTAGATGTTAGGTATTGAACTAGATCTTGAGACCCAAAATCCTAAACTCTACACCCTACACCCTAGATTATAAATCCTAAACCCTAAACCCCTAAATCCTAAACCCTAGACCATAAACCCTAAAATCTAAGTCGTGGTGCCTGACTGCTCATCGGAGTCGGAGCCTATCCTCTTTCGCTTGGAGGCCGGCCTTGCCACGGGGCAGGAAGTTGGGGATCCCTTTCTGTGCGTAAACTTAGAGGGTTTAGGGTTGAGGGTTTATGGGTTTATGGTTTAGGGTTTATGGATTAGGATTTACGGTTTAGGGATTAGTGCCTAGGTTTTTACTAGGGAATAACAGAATATGTTGGAGCTACATAGGCATAATGGAAATTGGAAGCTACTAGAGTATGATAGGGCATATATTGGGACTATAGTAGGGAATAGGGGGAATATACTATACATAATATGGGGATGATGAGTATATTCCCCTATTCCCTACAAACTCCCAGGATTTGTATGTGCGTAAAGGGAGACCAAGAGGCCCTCACATAGCTTCGAAGAAAGATTGTGTAGAATCTTACTGTGATTGTTGCAAGCGTTGCGGTTAAAATGAGGGCACATGTTCAAAACCAGTGTACACAGACCGCCCCATGAAAGCAAACACGCAACTCCATCTAGGCCTCAAGGACAACAGTGACAGTAGTCTGTGAGGTTCCTGTGGATGTTTGTTTGGCGGACTTGTGTGTCCCTTGGTGAGGAGCCACATCCTTGTCTCTTGTTAGCCAAGGAATGGACGACGCAAATGATGTAGAGTTGCTGGGCAAGGTCGACTGAGTCATATAAAAATTGAATCAGCTTTCAGACTGAGGTGGACCCGGTGCTTCACAAGATATGCGCATACCTGCAGGTAGATTCCTGTTTGTTCCGATTTCAAGAGCCCCCGTGAACAATTTCAAGAAGTGCAATTCGTGGAATTTGCTTTGTAAAAGCGCTCGTAATTGGCCATTTTAGGTTGTCAAGAAGCCCTATGTCAACGTATTCGGTCTTACTTGGAAGTCCAGAAGCCGCTCATGCTAATCTGAAGGTATGCCTGACCCTGACAAATTTGGGCAGGTATCTAGAGAGTCACATTTCACAGACCCATCGCAGGCAATCTCGAATACACAGCCTACAGCTCAAAACCACGCAGCTGACGATGAAAGCATTGTTTTTGCAGCAGATAGAATAAGTAACGTCACGATGGGCATGATGCAGGTTTAGCAAGTCGAGAGTCCGAGGATTGAGAACAGTGGAAATGACCAGGCTACACCTAGAGATATGAGAACTTGACTCACGCAGTCCGAAAGCCACATGCAAAGATGGAAGCTGAGGGTGAAGGGATGGGTATTTATGTCAGAGGTACCTTGTGGCCGCGTAATATCAAGTGCTTGACTCAGAAAGTGCGAGCAGCCACTGTGCCCATGAACAACATGATAAGATCTTAGAGGGTCTTAGCACATTTTGGTGTCTGCCATATTGATTCTGGGAAGCAGTGCAGCCCATTCTGTGATGGCTGTAGCTGCCCATGATCTTCTATGGGAAATAAATGGGGGTTATAGTGCCGAAGAACCACATGCTACAATTTGTAACCCGTAACGGCCATTGCCTGAACCGTAAAGCTGCATTGCCTAGCTGCCGCCCCCAAAAAGTGTACTGGCTATGTAGGCCCCTAAGCCCCAGACCTTGGCCTCAAACTTAAACCCAATCCCCTTGAAAGGGTCAGGCTCTTAGTCAAGCCCGGGCATCCCACTGTGTCTGCTTGGCATCGTCAGAGCTGTCCTGCAAGTCCGTACACATTATTCTGGCTGGTTGAAAGCCCTTGCAGGTAAACACAAAGATGAATACTACGAAAAGGACGAAAAGATGAATACTACAAAAGGAACGTACGCACATGTACTAGAGTAGCTCTACATGAGCTATAGTCTAACCAAGAATTCCCCATGAATAACCTCTATAGTACTCCCCTATAAAAGAATCCCCCATATAACCCACCTTTAAGGAGGTTAGACTAAAACATCTTGACTTCAATGCCAAGACCCTGGCAACATACTGGGGGGTCGTAATTGGGCTTAAGCAGATCAACTAACTAATGTCTGGGCTGAATATCATAAGGGAGTGACAATTATATTTTGTTGCCGAGCCAGAAAAATCCCGGAAGACTACAGTTGATGTCTACTAAATTCGGACCCCGAAAAACTGTAAACAAGGTCCATCGGCAATAATACAGGGGTGATAATAATGATGTTGTCCGCCGAGACAGCGCGATTTCAGTATTTCCCTCTACTTGTACTTCTCGTACTATGCGCTGCACTACCTAGTCCTACCCCAACCCCCTGATTAATTATTGCGACCCCCCCTTCCATAGACCAAAACGCGAAACGAAATCGGGGGGGAGCGGGGGCATTCTTGTCACTGAAACATTATGGGTCCCTTTCTGGGGGTTCTCTGCAGGTTATGTCACGGGTACCATGCGGAATTATCCAGTTGGCCAAGAATATGCTATCAATGTCAATGCGTCAGACTGCAAAGCAACTCCTGTCTCAGCCCGAATCTTAACTTCTTGACTCCTGAATGCCGGTACACGGAAAACAAATCCTATTGCATACCCAGCGAGGTGCTAACATTCAGAGACCTGGGACTTACAATGAGGCCACAGAAGTGTAGCTAAAATGGGAGATAGCGTAAGTCCACTCATCCCATGTGTTCGAGATGCGGAAAAAGCCTCGTACTTAACAAGCCGCAGTCCCCGAAAGCTACTGACCCTTAGAGCTTAAGCTCGCCAGAGTAACCGCGGCAACTCACACGCATGTGCATTGACTTTTCAGTCGCGATATTTGCCCGTCTCTTCCGCTATCTGCACCTTCTTCTCCCGGAGCTCCTTTCGCTCCTCCGGATTGCTGATCTGGGGTCTAGAGCTTTGGGTTTCGGGTCGGTGCTCGCAAGCCGCTACAAATTTGTCTTGCAACACCTTCAATATCTTTCGCACCTCACTACGGCACACCACAAACATGTAGGCTCATCGAGTATCTAGTTCATTGCGTACTGAACTGTTTCACTTTGACCCAAGCGTCCTTTTGCCGGGAAGCCAGCTTCTCACGCCGCTGCTTCCGGTAGTCTTGCTGCAGTTGATCCGCAATCGCCTGTGCCACACACGATGCACTCTAGCAAAATCCTTTTGCGCTTCTAGATGTAATGTGTGAAGCCAAAAAGGTTCGCAAAACCTTCTTGACATGTGTCAAACTCTGAGTGACTGACAGCCAGAATTTCTATTGAGAGGCCAGTTGCCGGCGGCGGGATCACCTTCACCAGGTTTCCATCGTGGTAGAGGACCTTTACCCATCTGTAGAGGGCGATTCAAAATTACCAGCCTCATTTTTGGGGGTGTATTATTGGTCAATAAGGTTCGGGCCCAGGGATTTCAGGTTCCTTGGCTGGCACAGGTCCACGCGCTCGAATTCCTATACCCTACGCACGACAAAACCCTGCAGTCTATCCCTATACGCCACATGATATGAGAAAACGGCAATCCAAGTTTCCAAGCCCTGAACCATAATCAAAAAAGCTCCTGAACAATCCTTTTTCTGAAATCCGGGAACAAAAAATGCCTAAGAATCTTGGAGTCGGGCCTCAGCAGCTCTCTAAACTCTAAACCCCACAGAAATCGATGTCGAAACAATGCAAAGCGACTGAGACGGTGTGACCGCACTCCAAGACCTCATGGGCCTCCCCTAGCTGCTGCGCAGCCACCTCCACCTAGGGTTCTGACGTTCAAGGGGCTATACTCGGGGTGTAGGATTTAAGGTTATGTAGGGATAATGGAAAAGAAAATGGACATTGCATTTTGGAGACCAACACTTCGATACTCAGCCACCTCGTTGTAGTCGGAGTCTGCCAGAACCAGCTTCTGATCATCTTTGTACCTTAAATCTGCCAAAGACAGACTTGTATAGGCAGTCAAATTTAGAGGCCCTTGTATTAGGGATGGCCTGATTGATCCCAAAAAGATTTCATTTGAGAATTCACCATATTACCAAGAGGCTCTCACTTACCTACTTAATGCCTTCAGCATTCCAGAGTAGTGTACCCCGACGGTCGCTATCATGATACTGACATATTTTCGGACAATGACAAGTCAACTCCAGGTGACCACCTTGAAAGGGCCAGGGTCAGGAGCAGGGTGCCCGCCAAACATCATCCCGCAAAATGTTGGAGCTGCAAAGCCTTCCTGGCAAGGGCCTCTCAAAGCTAACATCTTAAACACCCCGAAAAACCTGTTCCGATCACGACTGACTGAGAGAAACTCCGAACTAGGCACATGACTGGCATCGACACCCTTTCGCACTCAACCACTTCCAGCTTTTCTGTCCTCGAATATGGCTGAGGTGCGATGTCGATTTGAATTTCGTGAGTATGGCATTCAGGTATACAACATACAACATGTTGCTCAAAACAGGCCAGTGTCTCTTTCAGCTTCCTGGGCGTTGTGGAAACTACTACATGGCCTAGATCCCCAAGGAAACATCTTCGGCTCTTAAATACTTATTGGGACTGTGCGCGGCTCTGAAGCTGCAAGAGTAGTCACTTCCCCTGACATTCAGCCCAAAACCTAAGAGTCAAGCCGACCCCCAGTGTGTTGGGGGGGTGGGCCAGCGCGACTCTGCAGGAATAACACAAAAACGCATGACAACTCCAACGAACTGGTGCTCATTCAAGCCTGGGAACGCATCCCTATCGTAGCCCTTACATATACACAGGTACATACATGTAGATTCCCTAAAAGTCGCCAATAATCCATTCCCTTAATCCCTACAAAGCGCACAGGCCCTTAGCCTTGTGGAAATGAAGTCCTGGGGGGCTTCTGGGTCAGAGATAGGTATTCTTTAGGGACTTGGAACTTTGAACCCTAAACCCTGATCCCTAGATCTTAAACCTAAACTCAAACCCCTAAATCTTACACCCTGAAAAACCCTAAATCTTAAACCCTAAACCCATGAACCTCCAACTAGGGCAGAGCTTAGCCCAGGATCATCTCGCGGGCTTTCCGCGTCTGGAGCTCCCGATAACGAATCCTTAGTTAGGTTACTGGTTCTTAGTAGGGAATAAGGGAATCTAGAGGTATAGTCCCCCTTAAGTAGATAGAATATGGCTTTGGGCATATTATAATAAGATCCCCATATACCCCATAATCTATCTACTTAAGGGAGATTCTATAATGTTATATTGGAATCATGGAAAACAACATGGAAGCGACTATGTAGGGTCAAGGGCTTAGGTCGGTAGGGAATAAGGGAATATAATCGTTATAAAACCCTCTATAGCATCTTTCCTTCTTCCCTACTAAGAACCGGCGCCGGTGCACGGCTTAGGGTTTGAGGTTCATAGGGTTGACAAGCTTTGGGCTTAAGGTTTATAGAGTTAGGGATTAAGGTTTCCAGGGTTTAGGGCTGAGAGGGTTTCCGGTTAGGGGTCCGCACCCAACATTGACGGCTTCAGGGTGAGAATTAAAAGCCAGAGTGGTGCAGTTGGAGCTGATCCCATAACACGCTGGTGGTATCTTGCCATTCCACCATGGCTACTAAAGGCTTGCTGTGTAAGGGCATAGTGTTCACAGGTTGCAGGTTTGAGGGGGTATAGGGGTATAACGTTATATAGGAATTACTAAAAAGAAAATGTGAACGATATCCCCAATAATCCCTATGCAAGCCCTTTCATACCCATACCCTATAATTCCCAGAGTCCCGAATTAATCCCTACATAACTTTAAGAAACACCCCTAACGCCCCTTAAAAGAAAATGAAGTCCCAGGATCTCGAAGGCCCCATCGGCCGATCGCCCGTGGCCGGCCGGTTTTGAGCTCCGGACCTACCCCGACACTTACCCAAATAGCCCAATGTACTACCCTAATAATGGAGAATCAAATGGAAAAACAAATGGAAAATGAAATGGAAACTAAGGGTTTATAGGGATGTATAGGGATCCAAATAGGCCAATGTAGGTACTATTTATAGACTTTGGGGCCCAATGTAGGGATTATTTATAGACATGGAGCCCCAGGGTCAGTGCTGGCGGGTAGGGAATTAGGGAATATGGGGGTATACTGTTTAAGGTTTAGCCATGAGGGGTTGGAGCTTAAGGTGTAGGGTCAATAGGGAAAATCGGGTATACTGTTACGGGTTTAGGGTCTGGGGTTTAGGGTTTAGGAAATGGAGTTGCATGAGGGGTTTGAAGACTCGGGGTTTTTGCGTTTAGGGCTTGCTTCAGGGGCTGGCGGCTTCAGGGGTTACAAGGGTGTCATGGAGTTTACGGGTCATAGAGCTTCAGGAGAAAGGCTGCAGGCATTATAATGCGGTTGTAGGTTTTAAGGCGGCTATGGGGGCCTATAGGAATGGAGATATAACTGGGTACACTGGAGCAATAGTGTCCTATAGGGTTTGGGATGACAGGGTATAAGTATCAGGATTAAGGGTTTAGGGTTTAGGGTTTAGGATTAAGGGTTTGGGGTGTTGTTTAGCTATGAGGACCTAGCTGATCTTGGAAGTCAGGGTCTGCATCCCTCTTGCATCTCGCAGTTCCGGGTTGAGTTAATCGCTTACCCCACGGTTAAGGGTTTAGGGTTTAGGGTTTAGGGTATTACACGACCTCCCCCCTGACATTAAACAATCGGGGGCCCAACAAACCATTTTTTGCCGCTTGCATGGCCAAACAAACTATTTAATATTATGGGATATGCTTATATATCATATTAAGGGGAATATTAATTCATAGGTAGGAGGCCCCTTTCCATTGAATTTACTATTTCTTCAAATGGGACTGGGATTACATAGTGAGTGGCTTTGGAATGTAGGGTTCAGGGTTTTGTCATTGCGTTGGACTGTAGAATACAAGCTTGTGAGGGTTAGGTTTCGGGGCTTAGGCGCCAGGATTTTGATCATTCAGGGAGCCAAGCATGTTCAGGAAATTGAAGGGATCCAGATCCATTATTTGAACTCCAATTATATGCGGTTGAGGTACTTGAGCATTGTGGGAAGGGTTAGGGTGCTAGGGGTATGGGTCCATTGCTGATCCTTGCCAAACCCATACAGAGTCAGAGGTGGGTTCTAAGATCCTTTTCAGAAATGCAGCCGGGGGCCCTATGACTTGGTCGACTTTGCCCTGGTTGCAGAATTGATAGGTTACCAAGCAGATGACATGCCCCAAGATTTAGGGCTTATACGTTCGTAGCATGACGGTTTCTGACCACACAGTGAGAATCTCATGGGAGGGCCGGGGCTTGCACAATACGTAGAAGTTTGGAAGCATTCCCCTTGTGCCTACCCGGAGCTTTGAAGGGAAATAGGCTGGTAGGTACAGTACCCCCTGACAACCTCCGTCGCCTCGCAGTAGATGCCCTTGCGCAAGAAAACAGATCCACGCTGCAAGTCGGAGGATGCCACGAGCGCGCTCGAAGCGCCACGGAGGCAGAAGGCCGTCGTCATGGTGACCTGTAGCAGATTGTAGCAGTCTAAGGCTGTCTTTGACAAAATGATGGGTCCACATGCGGTGTTTCGGCTTAGTATCTTGGCGGTCGGATTTTCTTTCTGAATGATTCTGGGACTCCAATGACAGACTGGGAGCCGCACAAGCAATGAAAGATTCAGGGAACGTGCAAAGCTGTACTCAAGGCAGGGGGGACCAGGAACAGTGTCATCATTGCGCAGTATCTGTGGCCCTGGCAACTTGGACTCCAGAGCCTGCCATGAAGCTGAGGCGGGCACGCGCGAGCGCAGAAGCCGGACATCCATAGCAAGTGCTGAAATCATGCTAAGATCTTTCTTGTGGCTGTAGCGGCATGTCTCTCAAGC
This sequence comes from Symbiodinium pilosum, assembly GCA_905231905.1. Taxonomy (NCBI): domain Eukaryota; class Dinophyceae; order Suessiales; family Symbiodiniaceae; genus Symbiodinium; species Symbiodinium pilosum. The sequence goes on from CAJNIZ010042838.1 coordinate 139,371, forward strand.
ACACCCTTCAGAACCGGTCATGTAGGCCTATTCTTGAGTTGCTGATACTTGTCATGGTGGTCACCTACGACACATGACAGCATTGTTTTCGCAACAATGCTTGTACACAATTAGGGGGGCACCTTCATTCATGTTGCAAAAACAGACCAGGTCGTACAGAAAATACCTATCTTCGTGCACTGCCGCCTATGCCATAGATTGGGACTTCCAAGAATAGGGCCCGAAATGTAGACCTCAATATGATGTGAGCGCTACTATCACTACAAAGATTTTCGTTATCTTGGGAAACCCTACACCCTACAAACCACCACGTAAGCCGAGTTTCCATTTCAATGTCCATCATCTTTTTCATCGAAATCTCTGCTATCTGGCATAGTATCATGATTCTGGGACGGCCTAACATCTATAAGCCCCTTGGTAAATGTCCCCTAATGTTGAGGAAGCCCTAGATTGTGGACTGCGGCTGACAAGCTCGTGGCTACGAGTCGCGCGCGAGCTCTGAGCAATCTTGGAGGCGGAGGTCCCAAGACCCTTGTGGTGGTGATTGGGTTTAGGGTTTAGGGTTTAGGGTTTGGTTCCCTTAAAGAGTTATGGGATTAGGGTAATACTAATCGAGAAGATGGAACATGAAATAGAAACTGGGATTATCACGGGTTATATTCGGGTAATATAGAGGTTATAAAGGGATAACTATAGTATGTTGGGGTAATAGTGGTATAATAGAACAGAAAATGGAAACTACTACTGTAAATCAAGGCAGCATTGGGATAATTAATGGAAAAGAACATGCAAACTACTATTTAGAAGGTGGGTTAAAGGGCCCATCTAAGGGGATACATTTGGGGCTGCTACAGGGATCCATTCCCCCATTTCCTTCGACTACCAGTCAGACACCCTAAACCTTAAACCCTAAACCCTAAGTAAACCCTGCTACTATAGTATCTTGCGGTAATATCATACAGGGGTTAGACGCAAGGTTCTGGGCTCCAGCGCTTGGGGCTTCTGCGGTTCACACAGGGCTGTCCATGGAAACTACAGCAACCTTTTACAGGTTGTGCAGGGGATGTATAAGCGTATGAAGGGAGATATGTGTATATGTCTGTGTAGAGGAGAGACACACAGATAGACAGAGACAAAGAGAGAGATGGGGTATTAATGGCAAAGACCTCCTGTGACAAGGTTTCTGGGGCAAGTCCTGAACCCTATATTTTAGATGCCCCTGTCGACTAGACGACTGACCCTGACTCCTACACCGCAAAGCATATAGCGTATGCCCTCCCCTCTTGCCCGGTCCTCGCTGGAACTCAACTTCAGCGGAAGGCGCCGGGGCGGATCTGTCATTGGCCGCAGGAATCACATGCACTAGCTAGAGTCTGTTGATAACACTTGGCTCTGATAACCCACAAAAACACGAAGGGTGGTTGATTAACAAATATTTGGTCGCTGGAAGCGCTATATGAACCAGTTTCTATTTCATTTTCCATCTCATGTCGCAGTGTTACCCTAATCTGAGAATTAGCCCTCAATCTTACTTACCCACATGTCCCTTGTTACATCATACTTCTTCTGGCCTTCCGGTGCCGCGTTGGCTTCTGACTGTCAGCAGTACCAAGCACTAGTTGCGATCCAGATACCCCCAACTATGTCAGGGAGAACCTTCCAGGATCCGGAACCGGCAGCATGAAAAACTGTACCGGCTGTCTGTTTTCTTCCGCTCGTCTAAATCCTCAGACCAGCAACCCTGAAGCTGCCAACGGACCTGCTGTTGCTGCACGCTCGGTAGGCTTGGCAAACGTCAGCGACGAACCATCTTGCCTGCAGGTGGTGATCTGGCAGAGGTGGTGGTGGAGGCATGGTTGGTGAAACGATCATCGCGCAAATAGTAGGAAGGATAGCAATGGTGGCACCGTCGATGACGACGTAAATTGCAAGATTGCTTCTCACAGCACAGAGTGGACATAGTCAAAGGAAAGCACGTAATCAATCACAGTATTACTGCAGGACAACCAAAGCAAGGTCATGCTGGCTAGTAACGGCTAGTACATCTCAGCTTTGATCATGGCTGATGTCACAGCCAGAGCGGACATTAAAACAACATCGGACTTTCATTAAATGATACGCGAAACAGGGCCGCAACTAGGTGCGAAACCCATAGGTACGTACGAACTAGGCGCACTGGAGTAGCTCCCTGTCCTGTGTTACACATGGGGTAGGTTTGAAAAGTCTACCCAAGCAGAGTCAAAACTCTAAAGCCATTGTCGTCAGGACTTTGCAAAGAAACGCCTTTTCACCATATTGGAGGGTCCATGCGCAAATTTGTTTAGCGTTGGATACCTTTCGCAAAAGAACTCGGGCACTGCGCGCGTTATCCCATGGGGATGACTAAACTCCCTTAACGCATAGGAAGCTTCCAAGCAGGATGCGGGCGCCTTCCTGGCCCCACAGCTGGTGCCTCAGCCAGCAGATGACACCAAGGACTTACCTAAATCCTCCAAAGCGGCGCACTGATTGTTGGGGTATGTTGCAGTTTGATAGTTGGGACAAAAAATCTTGAGTCACGACGCCCAAAACCTGGAGGACACCGTGACGCCCAAAACTCCGCGTAGGGAACGCACAGTGACACCCGAACTGTGGAGGCATCACAACGTGACACCGAGCACTCCAAAGGGATCACACTGTGGCACCCTAAATTCTGGAGGGATCACAACTCTAAGGTGTGGTAGTTACTCCGAACTCTAAAAGCTCGGAAGGGCAGGGTGTGGCGGGAACGGTGGGTGGGAGTAACCATAATATGGGGGATGTACAAGGAATGCCAGGGGCCCATGCAAACCCCAGCCATGGTTGCACCCTGAATTCCAAGAGTTGTCTACTCCCAAATCAACCTGACTTCGCACCGAGCTCAACATGAAGACTTGGGCTCTAAAGCATGCTTGCTTACATCTGCAAGACCCAACATGCAAGGCTTTTCTGGCCATATGATGCCATATGACTCCGAATAACTATGTATTTGTAATATTTGTAAAGGATGCTTCGAAAACACCCGAATCCTGGCTTGGATATGAAGCACTCGGGGGCCCCACACGGGATGTGCTTGGAGGTCGCTCCGGGTCGTAGATTCCTGCCGAAAGCACCGCTCCCATAGCAGGGCTCAGGGGTTGAGTTCATGGCATGTGCCTGGGATATTCTGGGTTGCTGTTAAGGAACTTAAATTAAGTTACTATATTGGGGAACCCTATTATCTACTATATATACCCATTATGGTAACTTAATTTAAGTTCCTTAACAGCAACCCAGTATTGGGAGCATGTTGATAGAGAGCTCACGACTAGTTTGAAAGCTAGCTGCCTAAACCAGGCATACCGCAAGTAGAGTTGCTCTCAGGGGTTGTTGGCGACCATTACGGTCAAATACGGTAAACAGCTTCGGGAGAGCGAGCCGAAGGCAAGCTTTGCACCAATGATTGTAGAAACTTGCTCTTCTACAAAGGTAGTGTTCCGGGCTTGTCCCAGAAAATCTTCAGATAAAGGGATGGCAGATTGTGAAGAAAGGAGCCTCTGGGAACCTGGGGATACAAAGGGATTACAAAGGGACCAGCAGAGCTTAGCAAGGATGATAGATTCAAGCTTATTCTGAGAAACTGAAGGCTAAATTGTCATTAGGTTCAAGATATGCTACATTATCAGAAATGGCTTCCTGACAGCACGACTGTTTGCAGGATTGCGAGGACAGTGTGCGGCAGTTTCGGCTTCTGGAGACGATTACACTGCATGAAGTGTAGGCACTTTGGCTTTGGAACCCCAGAATACACGCCGAGGTTCTTAAGTAGCCCTGAAATCACAGCTACTTCCTGCCTCATCTTGCCTTGCAAGACCGCCCAAGTTCGTCCAAAAAAGCCCTGAAGAAACCAAACCCGCAGGCTCCCTTGGGCTCTGAGGTTGGCAGCGGAGGTGGAAAGGCAGCACCTCAGAAGGTTGAGAATGTAGCTTTTGGCCATGGGTTAGCGATGGTATATATAACATGGCTGAGAATCAAAATTACGCCTCCAAATTTGAAGGCAGCCCATGAGATCACTCAGCCAGCTACAGGAATTCCTGGAAACATTCTTAGGCTCAAGTACTGAAAAACAGGGAGTGGAGTCGACCAGAACTCTGACAGTAACGTGACAAGCAGCATGGGTTCTGGTGCAGCCTGACATTGACTTGACGAGATGTATGGGCCGAGTTGTACTTCATGACTTTGCAGCCAAAAGCCAGTGAAGCCTCCTTTTTCTGCAAGTCCGGTAACCCAAGCACATGCAATCGAAACAACTATGCTGTCAAAGGTAGTCGATTTTCCATGCCCATGCTGGCCCGATGAGCCCCTGTAAAACTGCAGTTCAAAAACATACATGACCCGTACATTTACTCTCAACTGGCCCTTGAGCTCTAGACTCCGGATCCGCAATCTTGAAAACACCATTTTATATTCCACTTCCCATCACATATCTAGCACCTTGGCTTAGCATTCATTTGGCAATGCACGGAATATATCAAAGTAATCTTTTTCATCCACTCCTCCCTGACTCAGCAAGATTAGCGTGGTCCTGACCAACTGAAGATGTGAAACTGGTTGATGGTCCGCTGTATATGTTCTCGATAAATGAAGCAATCCTTAGGCATTGATTCCTACATGTATGTGTATATCCTTACAACGATAGAGACCCTAGTTGAAAAGAGCTGAGCTCCTTGCCGTCCGCCTCCTGTGGAGGAGCTGGCTGGGGCCTGGGCTTGTAGAAGGATTTGAAGAGTTCTGGGTTTAGGGTTGTAGGCGATTAAGCGCTAAGGCTTCGATGCTTGTAACGTAGTGAGAGGATTCAAGCACATTTCTCTTGTGCCTAGCGATGTTTTTCAAGGTGGTTAAGGGGAAGTCTGGAGATTTTTGCCGCTGCTTAGGTTTGCAAACGCAGCGATTAAAGAGGATCCAGCAACTCAAAGAACATGAGGGCTCAGGGTATACCCCAAGTAGGGATCCAACAGTCCAACGTAGGTAATATTCATAGACTTCATATTTGCATACTTGGTTCCCTGGGGATAGGATTTAGGGTGTCTCGTGACTGCTGGGTGCTCGAGCTTTCCCATCCTCAATCCATCACCTGCGCCACGCAAAAAGATGGCACTCTACATGAAGCTCCCCCCGCCAGGATGTCTACCACGTTCATTCCAGAGGAGCAGGATCCACTATCAATACAAGTGATTTCGGCGAAGTCGGCAGCTCCCAACTTCGCATCTGAAATTGCAATTTCGGACGCACAAATGTGCCGCCGCTGTGGTTTTAACACCAGAACCAATCGTGTCATCTACTGCTTCGGCAGTATGTGCTCCATCCGAGCTTCACTTGCTCACTCTTCTATCTTGATGTTCTGGGGTGGGTGGGAGGGAAGGGGTGAGGGTGGGGGGGTAATGACGCAAGCCGCAGACTTCTGCAGAAAGCTCCAGGGAAACCGCACTGAAGGGTCATTGCCATTGGGGCCTACCTCAAGATAGAAGACTGAGCAACTCAGGTTCGGATGTATCATCTTGATAAAACAATAACTGACGATTTTCATCATGTGCTAGAACCACAGCGGGGGCGCAAATGGCGGCACGTTCGCGCATACGCAGAGTTGGGGCTTGCAAAACTAGCCGAATTCAGTTGTATTTGCAGAGGATCCTGCTGCTATGCACTGAACTGATGGTCTTTGTGGGGTCCTGCTGGGGTTCCTCCGTGGAACGTTCTGTTCGATTGGGACAAATCCAATGGCCTCAAGCATCCTCAAAACCCAGTGGTAAGTAAGCCGTCAAAGGTCATGGCATGGGTTGCCTGCAAACCTCGCAGTATACAACCTTTGTAAGGCTTGCTCTTACACTATCCTTGCCCCCAAATGCTGGGGCTTCCTGGAGTTACATAGCCAGATCCAAGCACCCCCAATCAAGGAATCATTCCTGCCCAGCCTTTCATTCTCAGCTTACCAACAACCAAGATCAGCCCCGAGCCGACCCGGAAGAGGAGTCACTGATCGCGCCTGCAAAGGCCCGGCCCCACAGCATTGCAATCATAGTGCCGTTTTAGGCGATTCGAGGAATGCTTCAGGCTTAGGATTTGGGATTACAGACTTGGGCTGCTGTGTAGGGAGATTCGGGCTTAGAGTCAGCAGACACCATCCTCCCCCAGCACGCACGTTGGCGCATCGTGTTGCTTGTCATGCACTCTGAAAACAAAAGCACGCTGGCCCGCCAGGGTGATGGATGCTCGCCTCCGCGTAGTCCAGCATGCATGATTGTTAAGATGCGGTGATCCCCAAGTGCTGCCCCATACCTCGCCAGCTTTCAACAGTTGGCAACACCGCGCTTGCATTAAGCTCTCAGGGTTCTATTTCATGACCCATTGGGGTAGGGCGAAGAAAGTCGAAGCTCAACAGCCGGGCCAGGACAACGCAGGCCTCCATATTGGGAGTCCTCACAGTGAGCCTCTTGGAATCTGAGCAATACCGGTGCTTTTCCAGTACCTCACCAGCCCACTACTGTTGAATTTATTCCAGAATGGCCTGCTCTCCTGCTAGGACTACAGCCACACTTTCAGAATAAGAACCACAACAGAAATCAAACAGGCATAAACATACCAATTTTTCCGCAACATAGTACCCCTAAACGACTCAACTCTGTCGGATTTAACAAGGCAGCCCAACGCTTTCACACGTTGGTACCGTCTGGCACTGGCCTTCCTGCCATTCTCGTTTCGGTGGCTCTCCTTGTTCCCACGCCGGTCTCCGTCCTTGGCACCCGCAGTCGGTGGAGACATAGAGAAGGTATGTAATACAGAAATATATACAAATATGGAAGGGCAAAAAACTGAATCTTGTATTGCGCGTGGGGCATGTCAGGGTAGAAAACCCTGTTCCCCTGTGCATGCAGTGTGTTCATAGCTGCTTCGTTTCTTGACTATCGTGTTCTACGTCTTGCACCCTCCCCTTTTGGTATCGCAGTTCCATGCCATATCGTTTGTTGCAAAAAATTGCGCTTCGCTGAGCGTCACGACATCAGCCTCTGGCACTGGGATAGTATACAACCCCACGTGGCCCAAAAGCATACGCATGAGAATGAGTTGCCATTGAAGCTCCTATTGGATCTTGATGGCTCCTCTTTCTATTTGTGCTACGCGGACCTAGAATCGAAATCGAATGCGCCAATTTGCGGTCAACCTAGATGAGCTGAGGCCCTGGCCCGATCCCTCTCTCGATCCTTTTCTCTAGCCCGTTCCTTCTCCCTCTCACGTTCCCTTTCCCTTTCCTTTTCCTTGTCTCGTTCGTAGTCCTCAGCCGACTACTGAGTCTCACATGCTCGCTTGAACCACGGCTGAGCCCTCTTCAAACCCTCGCAGCATTGATGAAACGTGCCGACCATGTGGCTAGCTCGACACATGACTGAGCCCCCGGCTTTCTGGCGGTTCCTGTCGCGGTCGTGGTCCCGGTCTCTTTCTCTTTCACGCTCCCTTTGCTTTGATCTTTCCCGGTCTCTCTGCCTCGAACGTTCGCGTTCTCTGGGCTTGGATCGTTCTTTGTCTCGACCATCACGATCCCTAGCGTGCCTGTCACGGTCGCGATCTCTCTCGCGGTCATCCCGGTCACGAGACCGCTCCCTTTCACGGCCTCTGTCCTTCTCGCGCTGCTTGTCTCGATGGTCCTTGTCGCGATCTTTGTCACGATCCTTGTCATGCTTTTCATCCTGGCGGTCTCTCTCCCGTTTGTGATCACCATCTCGCTCCTTGTCGCGGCGGCGATCCTCCTCTCTATCTTTATCTCGGCGCCTGTCATCGCGGCCTGACTCCCGTCTCCGGTCATCCTCACGATCCCGGTCTCGACGCCTCTCGTCATCACGATCCTTTTCCCGCCTTTTTTCCTCTTCCCGGTCTTTGTCTCGTCTACGGTCATCTTCACGTTCTTTGTCTCGCCTCCTTTCCTCCTCCCTGTCTCTGTCTTTTCTCCTGTCCTCTTCGCGCTCTTTGTCGCGTCGTTTCTGTTCGCGCTCCTTTTCTCTTCGGCGCTCCTCCTCACGCTCCCTGTCTCTTCGTTTCTCCTCCTCCCTTTCCTTTTCGCGCTTCCTCTCCTCTTCCCTTTCCCTTTCACGCTTCCTCTCTGCCTCGCGCTCCTGCTCTCGCCTCCTCTCCTGCTCACGCTCTGCTCGCTCTTTTTCTCGTCTTTTCTCCTCCTCACGTTCGCGCTCGCGCCTGAGCTCCTCCTCCCTCTCCTTCTCACGCCGCCTTGCTTCCTCGCGCTCTTTCTCGCGTCTGCGCTCTTCTTCACGCTCCTTCTCCCGCCTTCTTTCCTCCTCTTGCTCGCGCTCTCGTCGTCGCTCCTCCTCCTTGCGCTCTCGTTCGCGCCTTTCCTGCTCCTCACGCTTCTTGGCCTCTTCGCGCTCCTTCTCCTTCTGCTGCTTTGCAACCCGATCCTGCTCTTCCCTTTTCCTGGCCTCGCGATCAGCGGCTTCCTTCTCCTCTTTGCGTCGACGCTTCTCGTCTCGCTTATCCTTCTTCCTGTCATCGTTTCGAGCTTCCTCCTTGGCTGCTGAGGGCGCCCTCACCTTTGTACTTCCATCTTTGCTGATCACATCCTTGTTCAGCGGCTCCAGGTCCTTTGCCTTTTTCTTCTTTGGAGTCTGCTCCTTTTCCTGCTCCTTTTCCCTTGCCTTCCTCTTCTCCTTCTCCTCGGCTTCGCCATTCCTTGCTTTTGCTGTGCTTGCATCACGTCGAGGCTTGTCCTGCAATTCTGGAAACTCCCCAGCCAAAGTGCAAGAACCTCTCATTTTCGCTTGTATGTTCAGAGAACCCCCTCCAGGGACTAGTCCAAACAGCACAGCCGCTGATTAACCCCTTCCTCAATACCTCCATCACTCTAAAATTAGACATCGCCCCTATAACAGATCTGTGAATATTGGGTGACACGTTCAAGATGAGTTCAAAGTTAGGAAGTAGGGAGGGTTCAATGTGCGGGCGAGGTGATTGTCAACCATGCGTGTCCTCGCTTTGCTGCTTCTTTGCCTGCAACACTTGAGAAGGGCGTGTCTGCTTCCAGCTCAGCATCGAAAGGAATTTCCATGGTGCATCGAGCACACGCAAGTCAATGACACTGCAAGAAACGAAAGCTAACTAGCCCTTCGTCAAAACAGAAAGAGGAGTCTATGTCGAACAGCATGGAGCACTTTTGAATGTTTACTCCAGCAGAGGCAGCCTTCGCAGCTCTGCATGGATTAACCACATCCTTGGCAAGTTGTAGAGCCTCCACTCTGACAAATGCTCTCAGACCCCGAAGTTTAGAAACACAAGCAAGGGCGGATCGGATCTTGCGAGTTGCACAACCACACACGAGGACTCCGCTACATAAACTTGTAATGAGACCCCAGTTCCCAAAACTCTGAACCTCAGTCATGTCTGACCTCTGCAAAAAAGGATGAATCAACCGACGGCCTCAAAGCAGGGCAACCAATTCTACATAAGTATACCTAAAACCAGGATACAATTGTACTCTCATTGGGCGGTATAGACTCCCTGTCGAAAATGCTACGCATGTCAGGGGGACTGCGATAGCGGAGTGATCCTAGCACACTTTGGGATTCGGGTCTTTTCCATCATAATTACCCGCTACTGCAAGCATCTCTAAATTCATACCAATGATCGTGGCTCTGGATACTGTTGTCATCATGGTTGTTCACAGGATCACTGCCACGGCCGTGATCATCATGGTCATTCCGATGCTTCCTGAAAACTTACTAGAACTGTAGAAGAGCCTTGGAAAAGTTGCCGGTATTCGTTGCAGCGACTGCTGGCGGGTGGGGTGGATCACCCAAATTGTGTTCTACTTGCCGGCCTTTCGACTCTTCTGAGCTTCAGCTGCTTTGGCTGCCTGCATGCACCGCGAGTGCACAACTTGAAGGCAAGGGCAAGCAAAAGAACACAGGACATCAGCTCTTCAAGTTCCAGGCTCTGCAGACTTGGCCAGCCTCATATCCCCTTGCCCCTCTTGGGTGCCCCGTCTGTTAGAGCAGCGCTTTCATTAAGGAATAACTAGAAACTCAAAGACAAAGAGGATTCTGACAACCGTGACCCAATCATGGGGACAAGGACTTTCCTACCAACTCTCAGGCCTTACAATCTAGATTCGTCTGAACTCTCAAAGTCGGATCGATAAAAAGCCCCAGCCCGGTGCCGCCGCGGCGGCGGCACTCTCCCTGCGCCGGCGGTCCTCCTCCTGGAAGTCTGAGATACTGTTACTGCCACTAATCAAAAAGCCGACCTCAAGATGCTCGGAGGGAACATGGTGAGCAAAGGCAAATACGGACTCCCACAAATGTAGCCCAAGAACCTTTTATCCGAACTGCACGGGCCCCCAAAAAAAGCGGAGCCCGTGATATTTCGCAACTTTCACATGGGATTGACTTGTTCATCACTGCCCGGAGCTACCTGAGGTCTGCGCACATGTGACATGGATTCCTGCTCTGGCTTGTTCAATACTCTTGCTCTCGCTGCGACCATCCGGATATCAACATCAATGATACCACTGTTGCGGTCAGGCTTTAGGAGCCGGAAAGGTTTGCCCACACTTTTCCCCTGGCAACATTCGGGAAGTGTCCACGCAATCACTTCCGGCTCGAAGCAAAAAGACACACGGCAACAGCTTCTCAGCTAGCTCTGGTTTTCAAGGGCTATGACCCAGATTCACAGACCCGTCCCCTGATTACCGCTTTATAAGCCTCAGAAGCCACAAGCATGAAAGCACCTGCCAGGGTGCTGGCTTATCCTCAGGCCCACTACTGCAGCAAAAAAGCCTTCTGTTGATGTAAGGCTCCTTTGGCGTTTCCATGTTAGCCCTTGGGAGAGATACACCCTCAAGACTACACATCCGGGTACATCCTTCTTACCCCGCTCTACTATCTATGAAGCCTGTCATGGAGATGGGACAGGGCAGCTGATGTCAATTGCGTCCTCTTCCTTCTCCTTGTCTTTGGAGCGGAGAAGTGGCGCCTTCTTGGGCGAACTGGACGACTCCTCGGCGCTTGAGAGAGGGATGCATGGAGGTGCAGCAGTGCAGGCAAAGACTACAGTAGGCCCCTGATTGATGAGCCCCTTCTCTTCTACAACTGCCCACAAACTGGGATCCTGCGTCAGTACACTTTTGCAAGGAGGTGAGTGACTTGCATGGATCTTGATTACGCTTCGGGACGTTTTGGGTTAGGGCCGCTCTCTTGCACGTCTATGCAAACTTGTCGCCAACGCATTCAGTACTGTTCCTCTGTTTTGTGTAGAGACCCTCTTTAATGTGTTTTTGCCACCGCTTATTCAGGATCTGGCCATTGTTGGGAAGACCCTGTTTTGTGTGTTTTGGTTGCGGGGCCCTAAAAGTACGGGACCGAATCCAGACCAAGTAATCCCCAAGGCCTCCCTTGGCCCTCAGTACCGCGGGTGCCTTATTCAGGGTCCCTAATTTCTATGTTTCGGAGGGCCCTATTGTTAAGGGGGGGGCCATAGAGTTTAACGAGAGTCCAACATTAAGGCGCGAAGCTGTACTTCACCCTCAATCCCGCTGAGTCCTTGAACACTGAAGGCTTGCAATGCGATGCTCTGAGCCCACTGAAGGCGGGTATGTATTGTACCCGGTCCTCCTCGTCCTCCTCGCCGTCCTCTTCCTCCTCTTCCTGCAACTCTGTCCCCATTGGGATGAGGGTAAGCGGAGTCCAAGTACGAAAAGGGGCTGTGGGGTCCTTGCATCTGTGGGTGACTTTGGAACCTTCAAGCAGTCCACCCCATACTCTATCAGAACATGCATCCTTACCTCCCCTGCACAAGGCCGGTCAAAGAAACCACTTCAGACCAACTTCCCAGAACCGCCTCAACTTTCCAATCCCTGAAACCTATAAGCACCCGCGTCATTCAACGACGGCCCTTCAAAGTTCTTTCCACCCCCACTCTTCTCCTCCTCATCATCCAAGCTCTCTGCCTGGTCCTGCATTTCATGAACTGCTGAACTGCAACTTCTGGACTCTAAATGATAGTTTCCCAAAATAGGGGGACCCCAATATAGACCCCAAAATACCATAGTCCTTCTTATGGGGACCCCCCAAAATGGTACCCCTAATTTTGCGAAACCCCCAAATAACCTGAAGTGGATACAATTGGTAAACTGCAGCGACTTAAGTAGGTAGTACCCAAGACCTAGAGACTGGTCAGGCTAGGCTGGGAGCCGCAGGTTGAAAATGCAGCCGGTTGCCGGAACCACACAGAAGGGCTTGACAAAACAGACATATAGTCCCCCTTAAGTAGATAGAATATGGAATTGACCAATATTATGATCCCCATATACCCCATATTCTAGCTACTTAAAAGGGACTATAGGCATGTTCAGGAGAGGCTGTGCCACCAAGCAGATGCACGGGATTAGTCTTACGGTACTTGAACTAATAACTAGGTTACCACAACATGGATCACATCGATGCAGAAATGACAAATAGGGTTTCCGAATTTTGGTCACTTAGGTTAAGCTACTTAACAGCAACCTGGCTTTCTTCAGATAACGCCTCAAGTAGATACTGAACGTGAGGCTCTTGCAACAGCGTTTTGCTCCTCAGAGTCTCTTTCCACGGCTGCATACCTGCGAATGGCTAACAATAATTCTCGTCCGGTGGTTTTGTTTATTAAAGCATCCATAAGCATCCTACTACTTGGAGGATGTTCAGGGGAACCTACTTTTCATTGATAACCAGCCATCAATTCACTGGTCCATGGCAGACCCCTCGCCATACACCGCAATGTGCAGATATCCTAAATCGCTGCAGACGCGAATGACAAACGGAACTTACATAATGGCGATGAGTATCATTCTAACTTAAGAGCATCCTCATCCATGCAAGAACTCCATGAATTCAGGCTGGGACAGAAGTAGCCTCGACTATGTGGGATCATCGAACAGCCCCCGCGTCTAATCATCTGTCTTGCAATGAAGCACACCGACCGTTGGAATGTTGAATGCTCCGCCTTAATCACGCCGCTGAATATGTAAACCTCCTCATGATAGCACGTTCATACCATAACGGCGAGAATAATTTTCAAAAGCAGGAGACTATGCAGCCAAAGCAGTCGCGCAACAGAAGTGCTGGGTCCCATGTGGGAATCACAAGCAGCGCTGGAACAACAAGTCCTGAATCCCGAAACCATGAAGCCCAAATCCCTAGCCCCCAGAGCTTGAACCATATGGGGGTTTCCCAGTACCTTTTTAAGGGTCCAGATTTTACGGACTATGGTACTTTGGGAGTCTATATTGGGGTCCCCATATTTTTGGAAACTACCATATCATATCTCTTCGAGCTCAACGCCAAAGGCCTAGGCCATTAAAACAACGCCTTGCAGGCGCCACAGGGCTAGCGCAAACCTGGGCCATAAGGCTCCAAGGGCTTATTGGATCCTTGCAACTCCAGGTCCTGGAGCTGTTTCTGTGTACCAATACCTGTGGGTTCTGCCGCCACCCTACGACACTTTTCGCTAAGTGAAAGCAGCTCTGAAACTAGAAATGAGTCAGCCCACCTTGTGTCCATTCTCTTTCCACACCACAATTTGGATTTTCCATTCATCATGTGTGCTTGGAGGGTCTAGGCTGAGGTAGGATTCAAGTTGCAGGGGTGGTTGCGAGTTGGCGCCCTTCACAGATCTCCGATGCCCTGCGTGCAGAGAATTGAATTCAAGCAAGGGGAATGCTGGCTTTTCACTACTGGGCGAAAGTACTGGGAGTATTCCTTTGATGCTAGTTCTGCTTGAAGGTAGCCTGGAGTCTCCAGGCCCACTTGGATTGGGGTCAAGCTATATAGGCCCCTAGTACCGGATACTCGGGCCATAATAGAGATGGCAGTTGGAGGGTCTAGGAGCGTTGCCATTAGTTGCCTGAGGCTGGCACCTTGGGGATCGGAGACGGAGGATTCCGGGGTCTTTGCCTGCAAGCCCAACACTTGCGTGGTGAGGAAGCTGGCAAGGTTTCAAGCTGCAGAGAATAGGAACTCTTGTAGAGAATAGGAACTTCAATGCAAGGGAAACTCAAATGGCATGGCAGCAAACAACCGCATACGCCTCTTATGAACAAGTTTTCCAAGTGCTTAGGTCTTAGTACTTACAGTTGCAGGCCAGTGGAGAGTCTGGGGATGTGGATTCTTTGGCTCCAGGGCATCGGCATGAAACCTGGTATGACGCGTGCTCTTGTGGATGCTTTCCTTACATTGCATTCCTTCGATGCTAGGGTCTCCAGAAAGACACCTGGGAGGGTTCCAACAGTCCCTATATAGCAGAATTATGCAATTCTGGGGTCCATATTGCACCTTTGGCCACCTCTTCATGGAGGCCCCCATGTGTGTGGAAACCTGTGCCTGCGCGTTTCACCTTTTCCTGTCCGCTTCACCTGTCATTCTATCGTCGCAGGGCCCGAAAGGGCCATTCTTAGGGAGAAATCTCGGGGACCTAGTATATGGGGATAATGGAAACGAAAATGGAAACTACTATAAAATTGGGAGCAGGAGGTGAATAGGGATCTTTCCTCTTGGCGTCTGGTTCCTCTTTTGCGCCTTATTCACACGTATTGGTGCCCTGAGATGCTATTCAGGAATGGGGGGAAACTTGTGGATGACTTTTGGGGCGGGGTTCTTACTTTGTTTTGGGGCCTTGGGGACTGCAATGTAGAGTGCAGGGTTGCAAGGTAGTAGCCTGCAATTGCACTTTCTAACGAAGTTCACCTTGCTGGCAGTTGTAATGAAATTCCTGACACCCGGTTCCTCAGAGCACAAAGAAGGGCATCCTAAGTGCACTTGGACCTTACAGGGGCCTTAGGCACATGGAATGCGGAGTTTTGTAAACCACTCTCACTTTGTGCAGTCTGCCGTGAACCCCTGTACCACTTTGTTCTATCTCTGCTGCAAAGGTCGGAGCTGCGCTTTTGCACACTGTGGGAAATTGTCCGATCCGCTTCACAAAGCAAAACAGAATCGGTACTCGCGTGACTTCTACCCGGCTGCAGGGTGAGCGGATCAGGGTTCATCTGCTGTCTCCTGGGGCCGCTCTGACACTGAAGAAGGACGAACGAAGTGTTCCCAGGGTTTTGGCTTCGCCGTAGTTCTGTACCTCCTCCCAGCCCCGGTAACATTGGGAGAGCGCGTACAATGGGCCCAAAGGTTGAAACACAACAGCATCAGCCAGTGCTCCTGAATCGTGATGGTGATGATGCCAATGAATTTGGGGCAGTGCCTTGGAAAACCTCCCATGCGCTTTGCATTCGGCAGCGGCGGCCGTGTTGGCACCGTGCCACTTTGCCAGGCTTTGCAAGCGGCAAATTCGGGAATCCGAGCAAGGAAACTTCCAATATTAAAAATCGTCATGTTCCCACCGCACAAAGTACGCTCCGCAATTCAGAAATAATCTGGCGGAATTGACAAAGGTCAAGTCCATAACCTGCAGACCAGAGTTCGACACCCGTTTCTGTCTAGAAAGATGTCTTCTTCGAATCTGAAATAGCAAGAAGTAGAGCAGCGCAGGGGATCAGGGAGATATTCGCATTAGCAAAGCGTAAATTTGACCTACTAACCAGCCCTCATTGCCGATCACTGTTCTTGGAACGCAAGAACAATGAGATTTCGATGCTTCGTCGCATCAGTCGGCACTGTCTTTGATTCCTCGCCTGGGCCGACTGGGGGAATGGTCGGGAAACGAGTACCCTCAATAATCAGTTTTGGTCCACTCAAAGCTGAGAGAAACTGCCAATGCCAAACATGTTACTAAGTACTGAGGTGTCTACGTGTCAGGGTGTGTTAATAATCCGAAGCAGTGCCACATGCCGCTCCCTCCGCTATCAAAAGCTCTATATGAGGTTTCCAGACATTCGGGGCCCCTTTTCTTGGGATACGGGCACCTTCTAATTATAAGGACTATTGTACCTTAGGGGATGTACTATGGCCATTACATAGATCCACGTGATGAGCCCTGTAGAATGCTGACGTGATTCCTTCCTACACCCTCAACCCCATAGACACCTGCGCCGTAGGGTTCCCCAACAAAAGAGAATAGTATCAATAACAAAAAAAAGCACAGCATAATAGTAGTCATTATAACGTTACCAATTGACCCTCCACACCCTGGACCCTAAAAGCTGCCCAGTGGCAGCCGGTGCAGTCTTTGCCTCCACCAAGCACAGGCGCGGCCAATAAAGCGCCGGAAGACAGCCGGAGGGAGGCACCGGCAGGGGCAGCCCTAGGCTTATGACGTGGTGGATTGTATGGCGCCTTCACGGTGTATATCATGTCTACTGGGTTACTAGGATGGACAAAAGCCAATACTAGGCGCCAATGCTTCTTACTTTAGATTTTGGGAGATTGGGCACTGAAGCGGTCAAGGCGGTTAAGGTCCAAGGTTTTGCGTTCGAAGCTGAACGAGGCCGGCCTAGGGTTCAGATGTCGGATGTAAACATGCCGGCTTTTTCTGGCTGACTCCTCGTATGGAGTCTGAAATCCCGGGGCTTGATGTAAACATCGGATTCATGTCATGAGTAGTCCCTAACCAAGAGAAGCTGGTAGGAGTTCTGAGTTGTCGAGGACGAGGATAACGTCCAAAGAACTGCATCTGCGAATTCGAGTTCTCCGAAGACGAATGCCGCCAATCACGAAAAAGCCAAACAACAATTGCAACAGCACCTGCAAGGTGTGATCCACCTTACGTACGCCCTTCAAGTTTGAAAGCTAGCAGCTGGGATCTCTCATCACCCCCGTAAAAACACCCCAGACTCCGTAGCTGGAAGCACTTTAACCTGACAAGAAAAATCTTCTGAACTCCAGCACTGCACCAAGAACGGTCCCCATAACTAGCTCTTTAAAAGCCTTGAATGTGGACCCGCCAATTCGAAATTAAACCTTCAGGGCCCTAGGTCCAAAACCCGCGAACACCCCTAAAAACCTAAGCCAAGACAAACGTGAGCCGAAGCTGGCTTTTGCAAGCGTCCGGAAAATTGCCAGCATTGAGAAGCGGCTGACCTGCCACCTGAATCGTGGAAACGCAAGGAACAAGGAAACATAGAAATTGTGTATACAGCTGCCAACACTCGTAGAAGCGCTTGTTCAACTCAAAGGCATGGGACAGGGAAACTCCTCCTGAGGATTGTTTCTCTGACTTGGGGGTTTCCCACCATCAGGGGTACCTTTTCGGGGGTCCCCATTTGTTTTTTCGAGGTCTACACTGGGGTCCCCGTAAATATGGAACCTACCACTTCCTCTTGTTGGGGTGGCCAGGCCAAAAAACCTGTCAATACAAAGGCTGAATGGCAGCTTGCAATTAACACCTGCTTGACTATTTCGTGCGGGAAAGGATTTTTCGAGCCAAAAATGATGGCCCATCAACTAATTTAGAACCCATTCTTTTTTTAGAAGAACTGGCTTGAACCCTTATTCCCGTTTGGTTGAGACTTTGCTGTCTGCCCTCCCAAACCTTGCAGCCTGTTGATGTAGGCCTTTTGGCTCGGTAAGAAAACATGCAGCGTTGCACCACAGCATAAAACAAAATGGGCCCTCGCAATCCTGAACCCTCACAATCGGACATGACCCAGCTGCATCCACCAGGTAGTGCTCGTGCTGTAGGCTCAGGACATCCTAACTGTCAGGACATCCTACGCCGGGTTTGTGAGCATAAGCTCTTACGGAACTCTGCAAGGATCATCTGATACTTGCATGGTGGATGTGTAAGGGCCTAGACAGACAGACAGACAGACAGACAGACACACAGACACACACACACACACACATTGATCACGAATTCGGCACTGTCTTGAGGTGGACCAAAACGTTGGGCTCTTTTACAGGGGTATGTGAGGTGGTCTCCTTGTACTCCGCCGTTGGTCCCACTTATACTCACACAGGCACCGCTCCCAGGTCCTTCTCTTACTACGAGGCTGCTACCTTTACGCCGCCTCCTCCACCTGCAACAAACACCATCCCTTTACAGTTAAATCCTCTCGCCTCATACCAGGCGTAGCAGATAAGAACCTGCTAGCAATGGGGTAACCCTTGAAGGCCGCTTTTTCCCAAGGCGATCCTACTGCAAAATACAATGAATGCTGTATGCCTTGTATATGGCTACGTATCCCTAGAAAAAATCCATAACTCCATTAAAGTGACCCCTGAATTTGGCAATCCCCAAGTAGCAAAGCTCCTTAGCCCCTTGAGCATCCGTACTTAGCTGCCATGCGTCGACCCTCACGTTGTCCACACCTTCGTCCTCGGCTATAGGTCATGTAGCAATTCTAAGGGCCTGTGGAATATTACCTGGTTGTACCTTGGGTCTTCAAGCATGCCAAGGACCGTTCGCACGCCCTGGTGGCACATGACACAAAACACAATGTAATCTGCGTAAAAACAAGCAGGCATTGCAAGATGATCCACATGCAACCCCCGCAAGCCCCTCAAATGCCTGCAAGCTGCCGAATACCGGATGCCTTGGCATGCTGGATAGCTGGTTTGCCTACGAGGAACGGCCTAGGGTGTGTCTCTAGCATGTGCCTGGGGATGCCTTGTGTGACTTGTGTGCCAAGGCATGTTACAGTATAAAAGGCGCATGTACCAGATCTGCTGCAAGCATAGCAACAGCTTTGGCCTCACTGCGGTCCTTGACACAAATTCCATGTGTTTCAAGTGGACCCGACCACACGCATGGAACGGGATACTGCGCAAAAGCAATCCGCTTTACCAACAAAGTGGCTTTAGAATGCTGAGCCTGCCCAACCCAATCAGTGGTAACTTCTATCAGAAATGGTTATTGGGTCATGTGCCCTTACACCCTCCCCAACATCAAACACGATGCCGGACACCTCCCAACCAATATTATCAACCCACAGATTTACCACCCGAAGCACGACAGGACTTCGCAAAGAAGGATGATGGGCTGCAAGTACGAGGGCTGGACTCCTCCGAATAGTTGCTCTCCGGCGCTTGAGACGAGTTAAGAAGGTTTGTTAGTTGAGAAATGCTACACTACAATTACTGTGCGAATTTTGGAAAATACTGCTTCAATGCATATCCCTGATTCTATTCATGAACCCGGGCAAAGACTTAGAATCTGGGTTGTCTTGCTGAACGACCAAAACGATTGCAAACAAACCCACAGGCCACAAAAGCGGAAGTATAGCCATTCCCCACAAACACTGCAGCATGAATGAAAGCCCTTTCCCTACAAGGGCATGCTAAACAAGTAAGCATGGCCAACTCCCCGCACCATTTTCCCTAAGCCCTATGCACATAGAGCTCTGCAAGTCTGCCAGCTGCCTTTGTTAATTTCCACATAAGCTGACTGCGATAAATATGAACCCTAGAAGTCCAAGAAGCGGAGTTTAACATCGAACCGAAATTGCGAACTTCTACTCCTTCAAATCAGGGACTCTATCTCAGAGCCGCTAATGCCCAAACCCAAGCCCCTGAAAAAAGTCCTTAGCTTGCGCGGCTTCCGGCGCCGAACCAGTTGGGGACTCGTAAACGATGCATTGGTGAAAGTTTGCCTGCCGATGCAAGGCTCCAGAGCGGCTCCAGGAATTCTTGCTCCTGAGGTGTGACTAGCAATTTCCAGCCCGTTCACACATCTTGCCCTTGGCCACGCTACAAGATGCAGAGTTGTAGAACAGCATCCACATATAAGAAAACAGCTTGGAAGCCCAAAACCCTGCAACAAACCCATTGAATGACATTAGAGCCCGGCGTCCCACGGCCCCGCCTTCCGCACGAAGAGTTCTAGCTCCCAAGGCCCGTCCGCTGACAGGCTTCCTCAGGGTTCAGGCTTTAGGTTGTGGGCTTCTAGGGTATGGGTCGGGCAGGACTTGTGACTTGTGGGATCGGCTTCGGGCATGGGAGTTCCGGACTTCTGCCAGGACTTGGGGGCTGCAGCGCTTTGCTTGGGTGGTCGGACTTGCGCTTTGAAGGATCATGGGAAGGCGAAATGACTGAGGCCCAGATGTAAAGGCTTTCACAGCAAACATCCCGGTCTCTCTTTTAGCTGCTTGCATGGACAGGAAGTTGAAGGAAGGCTTACAAACAAATCCAAACGTCAGCCCCCAACCACTGAGCCCTATTCGGATAAATCAATGGGATTCTTCTCCTGAAAGTCCGAGTAAATGACCCAGGAATTTGAGCAACATTCGCGTACGGTCCCATGTGCAGGCAAGATTCGAAGTTGGAACCTGACATGAATTTGGCCGCTCACGGACTTGTTAGAAGTTTTGCAAAAGCAACTGCCCTCTGATTACATGGTAAACATGCATGGAATCAGCATCAGAAACCCAAGGTTGATATAGAGATGGACTGGAGGGCGAGGTCTTTAAAGGGGCAAGAACTTGGTCTGGGATTCAGGGTCAAAAGCCCGATAAAGAGAATGTACCAGCACGGCTGGCAAGGTCATCATGAGCCAGATGGATCAAGATCACAATGCTCCTCAAACCTTCTTATTCCTGGAAGGCGCTGAAAACCCCTAGCAATCGCATTGGTAAGAAGGCACATTGTGGTCAGCTTTCAGTTGAAACAGCCTGTGCCCGAAATCGCTCAAAATACCAGCTTCATGTGCTGCGGACTTTAACTAGCTATTTGCCAAAATGTCTGCAATCTGTGCATTGACATCCGGGCGGCTCCGGTCCAGAGCGGCGAAACGAAGCTAGCAGTTAGTTTGAGCTATTGAGGCCATAATTGCAGCCTCCACAACTTAGGGTCGTCGCCGTCACTATTGGGCTGACCAAAAAGCATGCAGCATGGACTATTCTCAATCTTGTTACCTTGCGCGTCAATTCGGAATGCGACCCGGCAAATGGAAGCTTATATTTAACCTGATGCCACACAAGCAGCGCATTCTGTGGTCATGTAGAACTGACAGCACAAACTGCCTGTATGTATGTGTACAGTGTATATATATATATATGGGGGGGTCCCTTCCCAAAATAGGGGTACCATTTGGGGTCCCCTTTATTCTGGGAGACTATACCACGCACACCACAAGAAACCTCAAGGTGACCATCCTTGCCGCTGAGAGACCGTACCTCCTGTTCCCCACCGCTGACCTTTGTATTGCGGAGGGACTCGGGTGGTGGCTAAGGACCGATTGGGATTTTGCGTTCTGCGGCGCTACAAGGCTGTGAATCAAACCCCGTTGCGTCTTTGTCGCGGCCTGTTGTTACATACCTTTGTCGCGAATGCTTGGCGCAGGTATGCCCTACAAAAGAACCTTGTCGCAAAGTTGCTTGTCGCAAGCCAGGAGATTCTGTTACANNAAACCTATGTCGCGGAATGGCCGCCGAAGCCTGCTACAAACCCAGTGTTTTTGATTCACAGCCATAAAGGAATACAGCACTTACGCCAACTGATTCTCGCATCTTGGGCACAAGGAATTGGCTCCTGCTCGCGCGCCCACAACCGGGTCCCCTCTTGCGCGGTGCGCCTTTGCAAATTTGGGTCAAAATAGCGCTCCTGCTGGATGTTCGGCCGGAGCTGCAGCTTTTTTGTTAAAATGTAGCGCCTCCACAGATCTCAGCACAAAGTCAAGACCTCTGGTTGTTTTTGGAGACTATGTGATTAATCAGAGACTCGAATTCATGTTAACAATGTCGCGTTCTCGGGCTTGCTGATGAAGGACTGTAACACGCGCAGCAACGCCGGCCTTACGAGCATTTTGCTGAGCCTGCACATTGCACGGACGATGTGCGATTGAGTTTGGGGCAATCATCAGCAAGACACTGAAGAAACAACATGCCTTTTGACAACGACACCTGAACACTTGCCAGGCAAGTTTGAGTGCCTAGAAGGGTCAAGAAGCTTACAGGCAACGAGGGAAACCTGCCTATCGACTTTCCAGTTCTTCCCACACCCCCAAACCTGGCATGAAGTCCCTTTCAGAACCCTTCATCACCATGGACTAGAAAGCGAACCAGATACCTGTCCAGTTCGACTCTTTCAGGATACATGTCTGCCGCAAGACCATTCCGTGAACAGGTCTCATTACTGGCTTTACCAATCAACTGCTGCAAAGCTGCCGCCACCTGCAGAGCAGCCGAGGCTGCCTTTGAAGGACAAAGTAGTGGAGGGGCGGAAGTTGGAAGACTGCTACAACTTGCTTGTAATTACAAAGAAGAACAAGCAGGATGCTAGTGAGGCTTCGGCGTGCGGAGATGACGACGCGGCCCTCCATTGCGGATGTAGTAAACAAGAAATGCTCCTCCTCCTTCCCCTCGCGCTACTATAACTACTCTTCCCGTTGCCTCTGCTACGCTTCTTGAACCCAAACCATGCAGCCTCTTCAGGCCCATCAAAAATCCTGACAAGACACCAGAAAAACCCAGCTACTTCTAAGATCGAACCTAGAAGGTTCGCTGAGCCACACCGAAACAAAACCGTGAGTCTCCCCGTACAAAGTCCTATCTAATCTCTATAAAGTAACTGAACAGCCCCTACATCAGCCGTACAAACGGCTCTCACAGTTCGGGGCTTTTCCCACCACATAGATTGGCTAAAACATATGACCACATGCTCTGAACCACCAAAAATGGACTGTCTTCTGGCCTCCAAATGAGCTAGCCCAGACTGCGAGAGCGCAGAAGTCACCTCGGTCTGTGCCATGGAGGGGCGGGCTATGATCTTGAATACTTCTTTGTCTAGTTTCTCTATTGCACGTCAGGATGACACACAATGACTATCAAGCTCAAGGCGTGAGGACGACCCGCAGCAAGTGACGAGCAAGCGGCGCAACTGGACGTCTGGGGTCTGTAGGTTTAAACGCTTCCTTGCCATGCCAGTAAAAGCCCTCGCCGCCTGCACACCATGCAGCAAGCTGACCCCCTCTTTCGGGGTAGACAAATGTGAGGAGATACTGCACACACATGTGGACTCCTCTGTCGAACGTACGCTGCTCCGGGTGGATCACGGCTTCCTTCTTGTTCTGTATCCAGTGACTGTCATGCAAATCTCAGTGTGAACCTGTACTGCAATAACTACTCCTAGAGTTGAATGATGATGAGGAAATTTACTTCCATCTGTTGTTTCAAGAGTTGCACGTTTCTGAACACCGCCAGATAGTAGTTCTTGCCACCATGCCCTCCTTCCTCGGAAGCAGTTTCTCACCACAAACAAGGCTCGAGAGATTCAGATAGCACGGAACGCTTTTCGTCAGGTGCTCTTCTCAAAGCCTTTTCCATCTCACCTTCGTTGCTATGGTTCATACTTCCGCGTCTAATTTGGGAGCAGAATGGGGATCTGATTCTTTGTGCTAACTGGGGGAACCGACAGTTCAATCAGAAAGGTGTTGCCAGTTATCAAAAGGTCTTGCCGGCATTGTGATGCTTGTTGGAGACAAGTTAGCTAGCCAGGGCCGCTCTAGGGCCTCATCTAAGCGTTTCATGTCATGTTGCTACACTTCTTGCCACGGAATTCCCCAAGCCCAGAATCTTTCATAATCAAACAACCTCAAAATGCGCATTCCCATTGGAGGTTCCTGCGCCCAAGACCCCGCGAGAATTACTGTCACTTTGAGAGGATGTCAGGGCGCTGCTCGCATCAGCTGTAGGCGATGCGCGCCCAAGCAGCGCGCGATGGCAGAAACGATTCGATCCTTGGCAGGTGGGAAGGAGGGCTCAGGAATTGGGATTTGGGGGCTTGAGCGGTAGCATTGGGGGCTTGGGTGAATGTCCCATGTCCAGTGTATGCAGCATGCCATGAGAATCCAAAAAGTGGCCTGCGCGTCCAGAAATCAACGCATCCCAACCCATTGCCCAACAAGGCGTGATAGAACAACCTATTTAAACTTTATGTACACCTTGTGCGGGCCAGCCAATGCATCCCAACCCATTGCCCCAACATGCGTGTTAAAACCACTGATATTACCTCGTGCGGACCATACAAAATTCAAAGTACAGCCATCAATCAACATGTGACGGTCACGCCCGAAGTACAGACGAGGGCCCCATGATCGCAAGATACCTTAATGGACCTTAAGCAAAATCCCACAAGCTGTCCGAGCCCAGCCGAAGATCGCAGAAGTCGGATTTCATCCGCTCCAAATCGTTTCCTGGCACCAAGATGGTGAAACATGGTTGAAGACGGTCCTGCATACGCGTACGAACAGAATTTCGGACTACCTGTGATATCATTCCGCACGCAATACTAAGCAAAGAATAGAAGCAAAAATTCAAGCTCTTGTATTGTGTGCCAAGGACAGATCGTACTCAATGGAGGCTCCCGGTTAGTCTTGCTGCTAGGGTGCGGATTAACACCCCATGCAGGAACAACCGAGCCTTAAACCCTGATCCCTATCCCGAAGAGCACGGATAGCAGTTAAGGCTTGCTGGGCCTTATAAAGAAAGCAGAAGCATACTGCCATTGGCCCTGCAATCAACATCAATCAACTACATACTTTGACAGAATTGTGAGGACGCATATCCGTAGAGCTTGCTGCCGCTAAATGTCAAAAAAGACTTGTCACCATGCTCACAGGATAGAGGAGACTGTCTGCAACAACACCTTGAAAACCAAAGGAACCCTTTTTTACCCCCTATTGTAGTAAATCTCACGGGATTCCTACCAAGACTCTCGTATCAGCAAGCCTTGTAATTGTAAGATCCCAGTAGGAGGCCTGAAGAAGCCATGTTGGATTTCCTGAAAAATGGCGGCGCCTTTTGCGCTCATGTCGTAGTTACTGGCTTCCCCGAAGACTCCCGCATGAATGTCACCCGCCATCCTCATGACATTTGCTCACGGGCCCTGTGCATGTAGCACAGGAATGCAGACGCCTGAATGAAATGGTTGCCATACAGTAGCGTTTCAGGTCGCTCGTAATATGATTATGGACGGTGTGCAGGCGAGACACCATTAATTTCCCACAGTCCGCGAACTGTGGCAGCGAAATCGTACGCAACGCCGTCCTCGCAGACTGGATGAAAGCCCCGAGAGAAGACTTAAGGAACGATACCCGTGCCAAAATTTAGCCCTCCAGAAACAACCGCCACAAGCTGTAAAAATTAAAGGGACGGAAAACTCCACATGTGGGGTTTAACCTGAATCTATGGTAATGATACTAAGACACTGTCACCCGCCAAGAAAAGAAGACATGTTCAAAGAGAAAGAAGGAAGGTGATTGTGTTCATGGTGGTGATGTCGGTGATTGTGGTGATGGTGGTGATGGTGATGGTGATAGAGGTGGTGGTGATGATGGTGATGGTGGTGATGGTGGTGATGGCGGCGATAGTGTTGGTGGTGGTGGTGGTGAAGGTGGGAATCGCGGTGATGGCGGTGGTGGTCATAATGGTGATGGTGATGGTGGTGAT
>CAJNIZ010042838.1:164833-177206 GCA_905231905.1 Symbiodinium pilosum
TCACGGTGCGCTCTCTCATTATGCTTGCGGAGTTTTGGCCGTCACGCTGCGCTCTCTCATGATGTTTTAAAAGTTTTGGGCGTCGCAGTGCGCTCCCTCATGATGCTTGAGGAGTTTTGGGCGTCACTTCGCGCTATCTCATGATGTTTGAGGAGTTTTGGGCGTCACAGTGCGCTGTCTCATGATGTTTGAGGAGTTTTGGGCCAATCATATGCGTTTATTTGTTCAAAGCTTTTTCGTGTGAAGTCTTGAGAGGCCGAACATGTGCTTGGCAAGCGGTGCCTGCAACCCATGAGACTGGCACAGCAGCACGCAAAGAAGCCTTGAGCTTATCCTGCCAGCCAACCCCTACCAATCAACAAACCCGCAACCTCTAAATCTCCTTCTACCTGAATGCAAGACAAGTGATAGCGCCAGGCCACGATGATGAACAATTCACGCGGAGCATCCAACATCAGCTGCTCGCAGACAGAGTCATTGGGGCCTGTGACTTTGCGTGTCTCGTGAGGCTACAGCAGTGGGAGAAACGGTATCTGTAAAGTATACTACCCATACTATAGCATAGGTGTGGCGATATGATCATGCGCCAGAGTTCTCTTCAATCTCCAACAAGGACAAGTACCCATTTTGAGAGTTTGCATATTCAACGAGCGGCACATCAGGAGGAGCATGATGAGGTGAAGGGCAGTCTGAGTAGCCGCAACTGTTTGGATCACAAATTGAATGGTTCATTGATGTTCATTGAATCATCCGAATAAACACATGTAGCAGACTGACATTCTGTCTTTGCTTGCAGCCTCCACCTCTGGGACATATCAGGCCCTTTCAGCCCTGTCATAGGATGCAATCCCTGCTTGTTGCTCTCCATTCCAAGAATCCATAATGTACAATGGCAGCTGCAGAACCGCAGCATGGTACACCTTTTTATGGTAAAGGACAGAGGCCGAACTCGTAGATCCTTTGATCCAGCCTGTAAAGCGGTCCTCACTGCAGCGCGCCGTAGGGTCAGCATCGAGGTCAGAAAGGTCAATCCATAGCAAGTGCCTGGGAAGCCCCGAGAAGGCCAGGATTTCATTGGCCTCACAATCCCAAAAATATGATTCGTGCAGAAATTCAGACGGGAATGGCTGCAATCATCCAGGAGCTATTCTACGTGATTCTATGCCTCTGCTTGAAGGATGAGGCCCTTCAACATGTTCAAAGCTGATTCGTGCTCCCAATCCTTATCACGCTTGGCGGGGCTCTTGGCCCTATTGTAATTGGAAAAGGGGTTTACAATTGGAGGTTTTGAAGGGCCTTTCTGGGAAGACATCACATCCGATCGCACGGAATTCTACGTCGAAAGCTATACAGGAAATTGGGGTTTTGGGCCGGTGGGATCACAAGGAAAAGGGTTTTATTCCGAAGCATGCCTTGCAGCATGCATTCCAGACAAACAAGACTGAGAGCTTCCGAAATAGCTTCTACAAGGGGAGCTGCAAACCAGCAGCTTGACGCTTGTTGGAAAGCCTAGGGGGAAAAACGACACCACAGGTGCCAGCCATTAACCGTACCTCGCGGCAATCCCCGAACTAGCCAGCGAGGTCTTCCCGTCTCATCGGAACCATTATACTGTAGTCTCCATAGGCCTATAATAAAAAAAACATTTCCAATATTTCCTTAGGGCTATACTCTAATTAAACTTAAAAATGATTCCTAAGGACAGTACAGTATGGTAGGTGGGAAGAGAACCCCCAGATTCCCAAGGAATGGCAGGAACCTCATAGGGAGGATCATAAGGTCCTTCTCAAGTTGGGGAATTGGCGGATTCGTGGTTGTCGAGATCTGACTGCTTCATTCAACTCATCAAGGACAATCATGACTGCTGCGTTTGTTTGGGGACGGGAGAATGGGTGAAGCTACAAACCCCACACTCGCTGCACCAGGAACCTTAGAATTCCTCACTGGGTCTTAAGTCTTAGTATAGACAATGGAGGAATGGATCCCGGTGGTAGCCGCTACAAACTTGTCCATTTCTTCTTTCCTACCAACAACCAGCCAGCAAACCCCCAACCCTTAATCCCCATGTTATATATTCCTATGTTATACCTCCCGATTTGCATTTCATTTTCCATTTGCTTATCCATCTTCTTTTCAATTTGTTGTTCAATTTGATTTCCCGCTTCCTGCTGAGAACAGCATGTAGTATCCCAAGTTAACCCCAATATAACCACAACCCCAATATAATGCCAACATAACCCCAACATAACCCCAATAAAACCCCAATATACTATAGTAGTTTCCATTTTCTTTCCCATTATCCCAATATTACCCCAATATACTAGAGTAACCCTAAACCCTAAACCCTAATAACCCCAATATAGGCCTCATAGAACCCTAAACCCCCAACCCCCAAACCCTAAACCCTAAACCCAATATAGCCCCAATATAGCCCTAATAGAAGCCTTAGATTGCAAGCTGGCCACTGCATGGCCACCAGCTCCAGCCTGCTTCGCACGTGAAGTTCAGCTATCGGCCCCCCCTTAAGTAGATAGAATATAGGGGTATATAGTAGGATAATGGATAATCAAGTAGATAGAATATGGGGTATATCGGGATCTTATTCTAATATACCCAAAGCCATAATTTATCTACTTAAGGGGGACTATAGCTGAAACCATCTGTGATGTATTCAGGCAGCAGGAAGGGTTCAGGGCGAGACAGGGAGCCAAAGCCAGAGCTGTGAGACAAAGCCTGAGTTCGGACCCCTTAGACTGGATGGCTGCTAAGGAGTTACAATCGAGTTGCTATACAGTGGGTATATACAGTAGTAAATACTGGGGTCCCCGTTTGAGGTCTATCTAACTTCAGTTCCTTAAGTGCAACCCAGTGGAGGACTAAGAGCTACGCGCTGGGAGCAGCAGTTGGGTACCCAAGCAGCCAGAGACAAACTGCACGTGTGGTGCCATGGGCAAGCAACACATGCAGGACGCACATTTGAAGGCAGGTGTATCTGAAGCATAACCCCCTTGAAGCATAGCCCTTTTCCATCTTCATCAGCAAAACATGTTTCACAGCGCCCCAGCTGTTCAGAATCTTCTCAGGAATAGAGATGCTTCACATATCCCAAAGCACTCTGAAGAAGGAAATGCATGATAATCCATACTTTCGCGCAAACCAGACGTCCTTCCTTTGTCTGATCCCATACTGCTCCAGGCAAGCCCCGGCATATCCCGAAATTAACGGAATTTCTGGGACCTTGTCGTAGAGGAAACCACATGGGTGACTAGAAACACCATTAATAAACCCGAAGTATGAACTATCAACATGGTTATCCACCTCTCCCTATACCCCCATTACCGAAGCCCGTCCCCCCTCCTTGGTTCAATTAACATATATATATATATATGTAATGCACATGTACTTTTCCCCAAAACAATGCCAGCAGATTATGGGAAAATCCTGCCACTTCGCCCGCAACAACTAAGGCCACGGCAGCTCTTCCTGCTGCAGGCGCCGCAGTCCGGAGAGCAGCTGCGGGTGGCGGAGGAGGTGCTTTCGACCTCTGTGTGGGGGGGAAGAGGGTTGAAAGGGTGTCGGTTACGCGTGTCGCGTTCTAAGGGTTTAGGTTTGAGGCTTTATACCGGCTAGGGCTTGCTTTCTTAAAAGACGGGGGGTACCCTACGCAACCCTGAGGCTGCTGCAGGGTCCGTCCTCAGCATTGGACAGGGCTTAGTTCGAGTAAGTCCCACATGGGAGTGTCTCGGAAGAGGGCTCTGGTTGAAGAATCTCAGGCTGAGGGTTTGTGTAATGTTCTGGCCTTTCGGAATGCTGTTGCTGTAGCCATGGAAATCTGGGGAGACACGCCTTCATTAGTGTTTAGGGTTTAGGCCCACATTACCTTGGGAAGAAAAACGGATCCCTTTTATATAAACATCAGGAATCCCATACCCCCACAAGTAAAAAGGATCCCTAACATTGATCCAGTTTAGGGTTAGGGTTTACATTCTCGTTGTTGCTCCTCTAAGCAGAGTTGCTGGCTTCAACTCTTGCAGACCCGTGGGGCCCCAGGATCGCATTGGCATGATTTCGTAACAGCCTTGGTGCTTCAAATTGCTGGCAAACAGGTTACGGATATGAGTGAAGCTTCAAAGCGGTAATAGGAGTTCCTTCATTATAGAACCCAAAGTTCAAAGCTCTCCTTTTCCTTTAACAACCCAGTGCGCTTCAAGTTGATGAACCATTCTTAAGGACAAGCAAACAATGCAGAGTTTGAGAGGGATGCAATTAGTCTATCTCAGGTTTCTGGCCAAAATGTTGCCATAGCTTGCTCACACCGTTGGCTGCCCCTTCTTGAAACCAGACATGCGTAGGCCGGGTGTTCGTCAAGCCAACAGACAATTGAATCGCTGCGAAGACCCATAATGGAGAATCAAATGGAAAAGAAAATGAGAATGAGCTGGAAACTGGGATTATATAGGTAATTATAGGGGTTATAATCTAAACTCCTAGTATCCCCCTTGATAACCCTATGATAGTCCCGTATGGAATACCCCTTTGAGGAGTCTCGTACTCCTCAGCCCTAAGCGGTATAAAGGCAAGCTGCTTGCATCTCTCGCGGCTGCTAGGCGGTTCGCATTTAAGTACAGCTCCTGGTCTACTTTCACTTCATAGTGTGTAGGGTTACAACTTCTCTAAATTCAGGCTGTAGGGTTGACAGTACTTTGCTTAATGGCTCTTAGCAGGGAATGAGGGAATATTATCCCTATGTAATTCCTGTATAATAGATTCCCTTATTCCGTATTCCCTGCGGTGAACCAATAAAATTCTGGGCATTGCATAGCGGTACCATGGCGCTTGCCAATCAGGATATTATATATATATATGTATATATTTACTTATGTATCTCTTCATCTACATACGTAATCGTTTCCCCTTAATATTACCACCCCCCCCCCCCTCCCCCCCAATATTAAATACAGGTTCGCCAGAATTTCAAATTCTGAAAACCGGCCCCCAAGACCATTTTTAAAAGTGCCAAGACTAAAGTTAATTGCGGCTCGGATCCTCTGAATTAGCGCGTGTTTTTAGCACGACTCTTTTTTGAATGGTTGTTATAAAGGAATATAGAAGAATTCCCGAAACAGATTCCAGGGCCCCGATTCTGGCAGTCCCTACTAAAGCCCTAATTTGAAATCGCCCCTGATAAGGCCCTAGTTTGAACTAGCCCCTAATAAGGCCCTAATTTGAAATAGTCCCTATTCATCGAACAAGCCCGCCTACCTGCATTAATGTTTATGATCAAGAACGGCTTTTTCTTGAGAAGCCCCAAGAGGAGCACCGCTTATCCACAAAGTATGAGTAATGGCAACGCCCCCATTCCGAATATACCCTACAGTATCTATCTATGTTTATATATATATATAATCCTTTCCCCCTAATATTAAACAGCTGCCCACCCCCAAGGAAGATACTCCGAACCGTATTTAATATCAGGCTAAAACATCTCTCTGCGATTTTTGCAAGAGAGAGACACAAGAATCAATGCTTCAACCGCGTCCTGTTTGTTCCACCTTGCCGATGGCTTCTTCAGACAGCCCACACGCTCCAGCCGTTCCCGTTCTCGCCGATGCTTGGAAATCTGGGCCTGATTCGGATTTAGGGTCATACGGCAAACCTGCAATCCAAATTGCCTACAGCTGTACATGCTATTCCCACTAATTGGGCGGGGGGGCATCAGGGTTGCAGCTCACGGCAGGTCCCTGCCGTATGTTCGTGTGATCACCCAGGACCGTTGTTGGCATTGTTGGCATTGTATGCAGACTTTGTGCGTGCAAATCCATGTCACCCACCTTTCTGAGTCTTTCTGAGGCTTGCCGTGAGAATCATACATGGTTTACAACAGGCCTAAACGCTTACCCACATCCTTTGGTGGGTACCTGGCCCAAAAAAGGCACCGAAGTACATTCTCTGTTTGTGGTCCAACTGAAGGGACATTTTCAGAGGAGCCTAAGAACCATGCTAGGAGTTCACGCAAGGCTTACAAAGCGATCAGCACCAAGCACCAGTAACACTGCACAGCATAGAAGAGTATACGCAATGCAAGGAGGCTCGTATCACAAAATTCCTCGATACTGGGCTTTGAAGTTGGAGACACGAATTCTAAAGATGGTTCTGAGACCTTTGGCGGCGATAGTGGCCCGCAAACTTCACCAGCACATCAATACCCTTTAGCTCCCCAGAAGCACGCACAAAACAAAAAAATCCACAAGCGAATTAAACTCTAGCCTTGGATGGCATGGGCACTTGCCCGAAATACCCTCGGAATGTAAACACTGAACCTTACGGTGAGTAAGCACGTGACTATGTTGGGGCATATAAGCCGCAAGCCCTGTTTCGGAAAAGTTCAGCTCATGCTGGCCTCATAAAGCCTGTCGATTGCACGCTCCGCGTGAGGGGGGAGCTCCTGCAACATTAGTATATTGGGGTTATATTGGGGTAATATTGGGATAATGGAAAAGAAAATGGAAACTACTATAGTATATTGGGGTTTATATTGGGGTTTTATTGGGGTTATATTGGGATAATGGAAAATAAAATGGAAACTACTATGCCATGAAACTGGCAGCGTCATTTGCGGATAGGGTGTGGGGGGAAGGGGGGACAAAATGTGAAACAATTATGGGCTTGCGTGCCTAAACGCTTCACAACTGGACATGGCAAAGTCGCCATAGGCTATAGTCAGCTGATCCTAATTACTAGAATGCGTACCAAAAATCTGGTGCACATAGCGTTCATTAGCAGGGTGACCAGCAGAGTGACCGCGCTCCGAAACCCTCGAGACCTTGAAACAAAGGAGATCTTGCATGGTACACCTGAGCCCCACAGCAAAACATCCGGTCTGCAACCCCCTGCCTTCACCCTAGTTTGAAGATCGCACTCCATTTTATCTTCCATCATCCCAATATAACGCCAATATACTATAGTAGTTTCCAATTTTTATTTCTATTATCCCAACATAACCCCAATATCCTATTGTAGTTTCCATTATCCCTATGGACATCTGTTCTTGGGAGAGCTGACATCGAGCCTGTTGGAGACCGCAGTTTGCCTTCTTTCGTGCGATGATCTAATATCATTATATAGGGTAATACTGGGTTCTTATAGTGTTTTTATGATTATACAGGGATAATATTGGGTTCTTACTGGGGAAAAGCAAATGAAAACTACTATTCAGGGTTGAGGGTATTTCCCGATTCGTTCTTGCCAGTTGCAACCCTTTCTGCGTAGGCGTGTGAAGCACTAAGCCACAACTCGTTCGACCCACATATAGTCCCCCTCAAGTAGATAGAATATGGCTTTGGGTATAATTAGAATAAGATCCCCATATACCCCATATTCTGTCTACTTAAGGGGGGCTATATCTCTTATAGGTTTTCTGGTCCAGGAATGAGCCAAGACTCCTCCAGTGAGCGCCCGCATACACTGAGCTCCAGCTCTTGTTGCGGACCAGTGCCCATGGCAATGAAAGATTTTGAAAAAAGGGTGCCCTGGATTAGGGGTTGTCATTGCTAACTGCCTTGAATCTCTAAGCCAAAGAAGAATCACCATCACTACCAACGGCTGCACAACAGGGCTGCCACGACTGGCTAATGCAATGCGTTGCAGAAACTAGGGTGAGACTGTGGACCTTGCAGTCGGAAAGACGATGTTGCTTTCTCTTAGAAATGCACTTGATGTAGTAAGCGCCTGCTTGTGCGCACCTAACATCTCCGTAATATCTACAGGCTTTCCCTACCAGTCGCACAGCACAGGGAAATGATCACCTCAAAGCGTAAAGCTTCTAGGCAGAAACATATACTGCACAAACATTCCTGACTGCAACATCCGTATTTTGGGCATCAAAAAAGCGGCGGGCATAGACGCAAGTATATATACCCATATATATATATGTATGTATGTACATGTACATGTTCATGTCAATTCATATAGATCTTCTGGGTATACTGAGAATCACAGGGGTTTGGTAGGCTACAAATATGCCAGTGGAAGATGCAATAGCAACATCAGGCACTTTAGTTTAAAACTAAGTTATAAGATGGTCGTAGCTGGAGTGCTACCCTGCCCTTCCTTCCCCCCAGCTAGATATGTTCCAACATACAATACTCGCAGCAGCTATTGTGACACTGAAAAAACCTGTCAGGCCGGGGGTTGCCCTTATGCCAGGGTGGAGTGAGATCTGGCACAGGCATGCAGCCTGAGGCTTCAGCCGAAAGTGTGGTTGGGTCGAGTAGTAGGGCCAGCTATATACGAGAAAGCGCCCCGTCATTTTTCGGAAAGCACCTTGTGAGCAGTCATTTTGTCCAGAGATGAGCACAAGTACTCCCAAGCAAAGAGCCGATGCTTCAATAAGGCTCAAAGCAGAACATAAGCAAATAGATAGCTGCGCATATCCCATTTCAAGCCCCTTACAACCAGCCCCCCAGAATGTAGGAATCCTTGCATAATTACCTTCATGTTCCTTCCTGCTTCCCTACAGCTGCACAAAAACAAATGGTAATTAATTAGAGTAGAGTAGAGGTCCGCGTCCAGCCGCGCAGCAACAAAAAGCCGACACTCAATCCTCTAAGCGGATAGCCAGCTTGTTTCCGAGCCTCCATTCCTCCGCGACTCCCAGCTGATTCCTGTTTGCATGCAGACTGCCCGGACCACGAACCCACCAATGAGCAATGCGTGTACCCAAGGTACTCTTGGCATCCTGCAGTTTTACCTCTGAAGCAGCAAAGACAACGATCATCATCATCAGCACGAATATAGAAATTGCAAGACCTGGTCGCAACACACACAGCCTCAGAAAAGATCCACACCTCATAAACCTGACTATCGCCATTGTTTCTTCCATCTTCTCTGAATGCAAGCCCATAGGATTCCGGCAATAACAGCAAGAAATCAATCCGGAGAATCATCCTCTGGTCCCCAAGGCCCCGTGGTCACCAAGTGAACACGCCCCGATACATGGGCTCTGCATCGGGAATTAAGCGGCAGCAAACAGTGCTACTGGTGCTGCTGATGGCAGCCGTAGTAACAGTAACAGAAGCAACAACAATACAAACAGTAGCTTTAAAAGCTCTAAATGACCCATTATGTGAGACATATCCACACGCTAAACTGAGCCGCCTCCGTCGCTGATCTGGATCCCGAACGTCGCCGACCGCGAGGATGTCCTCGGAATCCTGCCGACATCCGTGCGTGCATGTCATGACTTGGCGAGGGGCTACTAATAGTAATTAGAACCCCACAATGAATGTGGGGATGATAATAGTAATACTGGGATTTTTCGGAATAACAGAACCAATAAGACTAGTGATCATACTAATAGTAAAAGCAGAAGTACTAATCATAGTAGTAGAAGTGGTAGTAATAACAATAATGGCTGCAGCAGGTCCTCTGTGGGGCTCTCAGTGCCCTCTATTACTATTACTGGTATTTTCTATTGCTATTCATGTTACTATTAGTTAGTAATTAATGTTTTTTACTGGTATTACTATTTGTATTATTCTACAAGAAGTGGCCGCGCATGCCATGTCCACAAGACAAGCGTATGGTGTAAACATCAATAACGCGGACCTTTATTCTGCAAGGTAGTTTCTTAACTAGAAGAGCCCCACATACACCCCAATATGCTGTAATCCTTATTATTGCAACCCCCAGAAGCTTGTAAGGCCCTAGAGCGCCTCGACCATCAAGGGATTCGGTTTCGAAAAGGCAGATCTTGTTTCGGAGAGGCGTTCTAGCTAGGTGTTCCTCTATTTTGGCTTGTTGAGTCATAATATGGCTTGTCTTTGTGCTAACAATCACTGCAGAGCAAATCTAGAAGATGTGTGAATGTGATCTGCTGCATGGGAAATCACCATTCTGATGCTCTCAGAAGGAAATGGCGTAAGTGACGTCTCAATGGACACAAGGCCACGCGGGCGAGGGGACCTCATATCCCATTTGAGCTAGAGTCTAAACTCCTTGAAGGGGGTTTTATGGGGAATATATAGGGAAGTCTTATATAAGGCTTATGAACGGGGACACATGGATCATTTGGGTACTCATCCAGATACAGCTCATACAAGAAACCTCCCTTTGCTGGGGTCAGCCTCTTCGTCATCGTCATTATCGTCCTTGTCGATATCAACCGGACGGTCCGTGTCTTCCTGCTGAATCAAAACGAAAATAGTCGACTTGACCCCAGAGTGTTTCCTTTATCCCTGATACAGTCCTTGTATATGTATATATTTGTATGTGTATATATATATACACACACACCAAAAACACGGCATAAAATATCTCAAAAGTTCGGATGTTATCCTTGTTTTGACGAGAGCCTGCTGCCCAAATGCCCACCCTGACGAAGAACTATTGGGGGCGATGGTATACGGTTTTTATACACAGGGGGCCCCAAGGACAAAACACTCCAAGAAGGCCCCGCAAGTTTTGCGAATCCCAGTGCTAGGGGCCCTGAATGTTCAAGACCATGTCACACCATGGAGCATGTTCAGCATCCATAGACCCGCAAACAAGGTACAGCTCAACGTTCATCATACCCGCAATGAGGGGATCATATGTTCCCCAATCATTACGAAGAACCAGCAAGCAGTACGTCCTCCTCAGACTCCTCTGACTCCTCCTCGTCGACGTCGACATCTCGTGCCCGCTCGTCGTCCGCCTTACAAGGCGCACGTGGCTGAGCAAGGTCTGCAGGGTTTAGGGTTGAAAGGGTTTTTGTGTTCCCGGCTTTTGCGCTTATGGCTTTGGCTTTGCATTTGGTGTTCTGGGGTTTCTGCAGCTGAGGGCCTTGAGCTTTGGAGTGCCCATTGCGTAAGCGCTAAATCCCAAACCCGAACCCTTAAATCACTCTCTGTGCCAACGCGCCATAGGCAATAGCCGTCAAATATCTTAAAACATGCATCGGCACGCGAATGGCAGACGCAAAAGCTCCTACATTCAAAGCCCTAAGCCTTTAAGTCCTACAAACGCCAATTGGCGTTTCACTCTAAACCTTAGTGCAATTTCAGACCAAGCTCCTTACAACTATCCCTATCCAATCCCCATATATTCCGTTGTAACAGTACTAACATTAGCTTCCCATTGCCCTTAGCATCAGGAGGACAAGGTCTGTCCTCTTGATCGGAGGCTGACCCATCTCTGGACTCCTGGCATAGCTCGCCAAGAGGCTGTTTTAGGGATGTGGAGCAGGGAAGTCTCAAGGACTTTTTGAGAGAGAGAGAGAGAGTTTGGGGTAATAAGGTACTTGCAAGTTCCCGCTGCAGGAAAAGACGGAATTCTTTGAGAGGCTCCAAAAACTGTATTGAGTTCGATATGCCCAGAAACGACGCGCAGCAGCCAGCGAGGAAGGCGAATGGAAATTACACGCCCAACATACATTTCTTACTAACCTGGCCCCTCGCGGAAACCCTCCCCAAATGTCAAAAGCTCACTTGCCTGAATCACCCGCCGCGGCCGATCATCCCACGCTTGCAATCGCCTTGGTCGAAGATGGTTTTCTGTGCTCGGGTTGCAGCATCAGCGGGGTCAGGGCCTGTACGGCTTGGGATTTACGGTTCAGGATGTGGGTTTTGGGGCATGATGTGGGGATGGCGCAGCCCATGCAAATCACGGCAAGAAAGAATATTGCATATGCTGATGCTAGCCACCACCTCCCAGAACAGAAGTGCTTAATTTGCCGAGCTGCAAGCCGCTTTCCCTTCTGAACAACTGTATACTACAGAACTGAGAATAATCTCATGACTCAAGCTCATTAAATTTGAGCCAGAACCAGTCCCGAAAACCATCCGATCCTCCTTTGTCAGAAGCTATGAAACATGAGTTCAAACTCTTCGTCTCCACATTGTTCCTTTCCAAGCCTTGTGGAGCCCTGCGCAACCCCAGAAGATCTTGTATATAAAACTCAAAAAACCTTCCAAACCCTGAACATAAGAGGTATTTCTCAAGATTAAGGTGCCCTCAGAACTCAGAAGTCATTCTCCTGATTTCTATCTCATAACTCACATATCAATATACATATATATATATGCATGTAGTTACATATTAGGATTTCCATAAGTAGGGCCTCCCAAAATATTCATATGGACCCTGAATGACCCTGAAAAAAAGAACTCACATTTGGATGATTCTCAGCAGTTTTTGGGCCCTTTTCAGGGGCACCAGATATTGCACGATGTTCGTGCTTTAGAATGCAGAAAAATGGACCAGCTTTTCGAAAGCTCCCCAGGTACTCCCCTGGGTTGCAGGCGCGTGGGGCCGGTGATCTCGCCGCGACAGCCGTGCTCGCACCGGAGCCTCACAAGGAATATGATGATGACTGCTTTTTTTTTTTTTTTTTTTT
>CAJNIZ010042839.1:8352-24113 GCA_905231905.1 Symbiodinium pilosum
GTAAGCAAACCATCCCGGCTGAAGGTGTGCAGAGCTTCGTTGAGGAGTTGTCTGCGGAGCACACAGCATGCCCATGCTCAGCAGCACGCTCCACAGGCCTGCGTGGTGGGAGGCCTCCAAACCGCTGAGCTTGTTGTGCACCGTGCGTGCCTTTTTTTTGCCAGAACTGCCCTTCATGCTTCAGGTCAAGCCAGTACAGCGGGCTTCCATGCCTGTGGCAAGCAGGGTTGCAACTTTTGTCATAGCGACGGCAGAATGCCACGCGTTTGCAAGCAAGGGCTGGCATAATGCGGTTCGAAACTGGCCTTTTGTAGAGTGTAAAGTGGCCAGCCAACAAATCACAGTCACAAGCATGCATCAAAAACAAACGACCTCATTGGAACTGTCAACAGCGACGTGTCTGAAATCTAGTCTGCGGTGAGCCCGTGCAGAGCCACGTCACTGAAGTATAGTCCAACACAACTCCCAAGCCATCACTATACGTACCTCCAAAGTGGGGGTCAGAGTTTGTGAAACTCGCTGGTGAGCTTCCTTTCCGTATTTCTCGAACCTATCCACAAGAAACGTAGCTTATCCGAAATAAACAGCCGCAGGTTCAGCACAATATGAGCTATAGTCTAAACTCCTCGTATCCCCCTTACCCCCAACATAGCCCCATTTAAGGAGTTTAGACC
Source organism: Symbiodinium pilosum (assembly GCA_905231905.1). Classification (NCBI taxonomy): domain Eukaryota; class Dinophyceae; order Suessiales; family Symbiodiniaceae; genus Symbiodinium; species Symbiodinium pilosum. Next base: position 9,027 of record CAJNIZ010042839.1, read on the forward strand.
CTAAACGCTAAACCCTATATATCCCACCTTGAAGGAGTTTAGACCCTAAACCCTAAATCCTATATCACCCCCCTAAGGAGTTTAGATTATGGCTCACATGAAAGCTTAACCTAGAGATGTTCAACAAGTTTGGTCAAAGCTGCACTTCGCGGCGGAAGCATTAGGAAGGCCAAAGGTCCCCCTAAAGTAGATAGAATATTATCATGGAATTCCTCAACATCGTAGTAAGGTCCCCAGATACCTCACGTAGATAGAAAACTATGGAATTCCCCGACATCATAACAAGGTCCCCATATACCTTAAGCAGATAGAACATGGAATTCCCCAACATCATAATAAGATTCTCATATAGCCTATTTTCCTTATGGTGTTTGGTAGTTCGCAAGATCCAGGACCCTTTCTCTACAGTGCGCGCAGTCCTCGTCATACCGACACCCGCACAACGAATACTGGGTTGCGGTTAAGGAACTTCAGTTAAGTCATTTTAATAAAAGGCATGCAGTGTTTAGGGCCTAGGGATACTATAACATAAAGAAACCCTATTGTTTCCTATATGCCCAAATTATGGTAATGTGATTTATGTTCCTTAACAGCAACCCAGTTTAGTTTAGACAAGCCCTCGCTGCACACTGGGCCAGTCTTCTCGGCCACCTTATCGACTGCATCCGTGGGCATGCTGTCAAAGCCATAAAAGGTACAGCATGGTAGAGCCAAATTACCGTCTATGGTGAGTATATATGGTTTTCAGTAGCATTGCTTTGACTTATATGTTTGATGTTCAAGTACGGGGACGATGAATAAGACCATGGGCCATCTAGATTGACGATGATATTCTTCGAGGGATCTAAACACGCTTTCAAGTCTTCGAGAAACGTATCCGGGAGCCCTCTCGGAACCCCTAAGCCCTAAAACCCTAAACAACGCAGCCATGCACGCCACACCCCTTCTACCCAGCGTGGGCAGTTTTTGGCTATAAGTTGGGTCATTGCGGCCCGAGATATCCATCCAGGATTTTGCCTGAATTTATGTTAGCGTATGAGTTGGGCCTTCTTGACCTGAGGTATCCGTCAAGGGTTTGCCTGGTGAACGGGCCTTTGTTTCGGGATACCCCATATCATACTTAAGGAACGTACTCATATGGGGACCAAAACAGGATCATGATTCAGAACTAGTCCATTTAGGAACCATGCTGGCATGTTACTTGCTGGCTATGAGTCAGAGATTTCGAAATGCATCCCTATCGTAGCCTCCGTATAATCCACAAGAATAACGCTTCCCATGTTCTCTTCCTTCGTTTCGCGTCCTACCAAAAAAACAGCATGTTAACCCTAAACCCCAGATACGATATCTCTACAACGCCCCAGGTCCATGCAGCACCCAATAGCCTCAATCAGAGGTATGTGGAGGGTCTGGGTAAATCTACCTCCGTAAGCCTTACACCCTGAACAGGGTCTGGGTAAATCTATCTCCGTAAGCCTTACACCCTGAACCCTAAACCCCTCAACCCTAAAGCGCTAAACCCTGAACTGCTAAACCCTGAACCCTAAGCCCCTCAACCCTAAAGCACTAAACCCAGAACTGCTAAGCCCTGAACCCTAAATCCTGTACTAGGGGGAAGCTAGCGACTAAAGCCCAGCTATTTGATGCCCAGGGTGGCGATGAGCAGGTCATTGATGACTTCTTCTGGGAAGGCTACACATCATTGGGGCTGTGGGATTTAGGATTTAGGGTTTAGGGCTTAGGTTTTGAAGTTTCCCTAGTACCCATAGTACGAGCCTCTAACATCAAATGATGGGCACATAGGCGATTGCCATGGGTATTTTGGAGGTCTAGGTGCCCGTGAACCTTGGAGAAGAATGATCTCGCTGCTACTCGTTGTCCTTGACTCAATAGATGTAGCAGTAGTAGTAGGAGTGCCGTAGTAGTAGCGCTAAACCCTAAACCCTGTAAACCCTAAATCCTGAGTAGCGCCGTGTGTCTAGCAGGATTAGTATCTAGAGGTTGGCTCAGCGCCCTGAAGAGCTGAGGGGAATGGATCCTGAATGCATTGGCAGCCTAACAGAACATGTTGTACTTCCTTCCTATGACTTTGTACTGGTAGTCCTGCGTTCTACATAGATATTTGTGAGCATCAGGGCACACAAAGTGGTGGGATCTTGGGCGGAATCAACTGAGCAAATCTCACTTCAAAGCTCAAAATATCAGGCCGATTTCTTACCCGAGGTGGGTAGGGAATAATTGAATATAGTATCTAGGGGTTCTATAGGGATTACACTCCCCTACTCCCTACTAATCCCCAGTAAGAGAAAGCAGAAGCTTACCCTCCATTGAACTTTGAAGGCCACATCTCGACCTGTAAGACGCAAGTCCGAGGCCCTTCAAGGGTTTAGGGTTCAAGGTTCAGCGTCCAGAGATGCGGAAACCACAAACTCAAATTCCCGCACCCGAAAGCCTGATTCTGGAGCTCAAGACCACAATCTCAAAGCCTTAGCCCAATTCTAAAACTAAACCCCGAAAGTATGCAAAATAATGGCCCAAAACATTTACAACACAGCCCAAGAAGCAATTATTCTACATGTTTTTGGTGTTCAGGTAAGGAATAAACCCTAAGACCCCTAGACCCTAAACCCTAAGCGCCTCAACCCCACCTACAAAAACCGTGAGTTCATGCCTACAACCTAAACCCAATCCATATAAAGATCCTAAAAGCATAGCGTAGCTACCACTTATAGAGTTTTAAGGCCTAACGTAGGTAATATTATGGACTTTCGGGGCGTAAACCCTAAACCCGCACAAACTTCGATCCCGAGAAAATCCTTCAACATACCTTTGTATATTTAAACCCACCCCACCTATCCCTACGTGAAGTCTCTAAGCCGGTTTAGGGTTTTGAGTTTGATGGGTTTTGGGCTTTGGGTTCCAAGCTCTTAAACCGTAAACCCACAAAGTCTGAACCCCTGAACCTTAACCCCAAACCTCTGAACCCCCAAGCCCTAAACCTCCAAGCCCCTGAAGTCTAAAACCCGAACCCCTTAAACTCCAAACCCCCAAACCCCCAAACCCTAAACTCTAAAGTCCCTGCCTAAACCTCAAAAGTATGTAAAACAGTAGCCCTAAACCCCTAATAATAGCCATGAAGGCCATTATTTTACATACTTTTGGGGCCCAGGTAAACTTTACATCCCCCTAAACCCTAAACCCTAAACCCGAACCTTTCGAGGCATCCTCCTGCGCAGTGAAAGCATCGATGCCTTCAGCGCTACGGAAAGGCTCCTCTCTGAGGCTGGTCAATCTTTTCGTGGATCTTCCTAGCTTGGGGGGAAGGGGCTATAACCATCATAAGGGATAATAGGGATTATAATAGGGTCCTCTTATATTATTATTATTATACCACTTTAGGGTCTAGGTTGGGTACTGCCCCCGCTCAGTAACAGTTGGATAATGGATATACTCGGGTTTTAGGGTTTTAGGGTTTTAGGGTTTAGGGCTTAGTGTTAACATATGGTTATATATAGCCCTTAATAGGACCCCGAATATAGACTGTTACTGGGTGGGGGCAGTACTCAAGGTGTAGGGCTTCGTGCTGAGGATTTTGGGTGATTTAGGGTGTTTGGGGTTTAAGGGTTTAGGGGTTTAGGATTTAGGGTTTTGGAGGTTGAGGATTTTGGGTTTAAGGTTTAGAATTTTGGCTTTGGGGTTTAGGGGTTTAGGATCTGGGGTTTGGGGGTTGAAGATGTTGGGTTTAGGGCTGGGGATTTTGGTTTAGGGTTTAGGGGTTTAGGATTTTGGGTTTAGGGGTTGAGGATTTTGGGTTTAGGGCTGGGGATTTAGGGTTTCGGGTTTAGGGGTTTAGGACTTTGGGTTAAGGGTTTAGGGGTTTAGGATTTGGGTTAAGGGTTTAGAGTTTTGAAGATTCACGTGGGGGTTATATTGGGGTTATTGTATGGAAAATGCAAAAGAAAATGGAAACTACTGCATTATAATAAGGTATGCATTAGTGTTTGGCGTTTAGGATTGTGGATTTAGGGTTTAGGGTTGTGAGTTTAGGGTTTAGGGTTTATGGGCACGTAGGGCATATAGAAAAAATGGAGAATCAAATGGCAAAGAAAATACAACAGGGAATGGAAACCCTAGGTTACCTTTTTGGAGGGGAATTTAGGGCGATATAGAAACATCGGAGAGTCAAATGGACAAGAAAATCGAAAATGAAACGGACACTACAGTTTAGGGTGGAGGGATGAGGTCTTTGGAGGTTTAGGGGTTCGGTTCTTTAGGGAGCTGCAGTTTGCGTATCTAGGGTGTAGGTTTAGGGGTTCAGAATCTATGGATGTAGGGACTTCCGGCATGGTTGACCTCACGGAGGGATGTATGGAACCCTCTTCGTAACTCCTAGGGTTTCTTAGCCTAACTGTAACTATCCAAGTTCCTCTGCTACTGCTGCTGCTGCTGCTGTTGCTACTGCTACCGCAGTTGCTACGGGCTTGTGGTTGTTGCCCGCTTCCGTGATACCAGCACTAGGAGCCGCAACATCAGCACAAACAAAAGCAGCAGCGAAAGAGGTGAAGAAGAGGAGGAACTGCAGCCACTGCTGTGCCCCTGCAGCTGACAGGCCCCTCCTGGTACAACGGAGCGCGACATGCTGCAGGCCGAGCGAGCTAATTTTTGTCTATACGGGTGAGGGGGATCAGGGAGGCAATATGTAGTGTTAGTTGTGTTTACAGAGCTCTTGTGATCTGAACTTTTGGGAAGAGTGGCCTAGGCCAAGCCCGGCCAAGCCCCATACAACCTTCAACCCAAAGCCCATAGACAAGGAGGCGCTTTAACCTTTTTGAGGGACAGCAAATCGAATCCTTGGGTCATATCCCGCCAGAGATGTTGTTTGCATTGATTGCGATGCATGTTGCTTACTGGGTTACTAGTCCGTAGTCCATGGCCAAGACCCACGCGTTTAGCAAGGATGTGACCTGGGTCTGAAATGGTTGCTGTATAGATACTCTGGGCCAAAAAGGCCCATGATAATGGGTCATTTGGGCCCTTTCAGGGATTACAGCCATTGGTCCACATGGCAAGTTGGGCCCCTTGAACTGGTTAGAAGCCTTATCTTCAGGTCAGATTTCTTAGCATACTTGCGTTTTAAATTCCGGAAAACCAGCGCAGTATATCCCAAAGTCCCGAAAGGCACGTGAAGTTCACAATGCAGCCAGGTGTCATTTCAAAACATGGTACTTTTGCTGTCTTTCCGATATTCTTCATATGCTTCATCTTTCATTTAACGTTGTGTTTTTACCCTTGTCGCGTTGCAATACGTGCTTGTCCCCACATGACTAGTCTTAGTAGTTGGGATGCAGACTGACTGACATGGGAGGCGATCAGGAAGGTATCATATACCAGGGACCAAGACACACCCTAAACTCAAAACCTAAACCCTAAACCTTCATCTCAGTCGGACAGGTCATCACGGATTGCGAGCCACTGCCTGTGCTGACGCATTGCTACGAGTCGGGCCCTCCGAGACGCTTTTATGGGGAGTTTCCCAAAATTAGGGGTTTAGGGTTTCCGGGGTTCCTATAATAAGGATTATAGTATTTGGAGGTCTATATTGGGGCACCCTATTTTGGGGAACTACCTTCTGGCTTGATGGGCCACATGAGGGGCGGAGAACTTCTGTCATTTATCTGTTCACGATACCTAGTGGTGCCGCTTTACATAGAAACTATGTACCAGGACCTTCCTTGTACCCTTAATTGGGGATATATGGTCCCTAATAGTGGGTACTTAGGCCCTAATAGAGGGTAGGAGTATGGTCTAGGTAGGGCTTATATGGGGTATACCCTAAACCCTAAACCCTAAACATTAAGCCCTTTACAGCCAAGGTCTGTGCCAGATGCCGGCGTGGCGCTGCAGGCCATGACCGGCTTTCAGGACTGCAGAAGGATGTAGGATTTAGGGTTTAGGGTTTAAGGTTTGAGGTTTAGGGTTTAGGAAGTATAGGGTTTAAGGTTTAGGGTTTAGGAAGTATAGGGTTTAAGGTTTAGGGTTTAGGAAGTAGGGGGTTAGGGTTTAGGAAGTAGGGTTTAAGGTTCAGGGTTTAGGAAGTACGGTTTAAGGTTTAGGGTTTCGGAAGTAGGGTTAAGGGTTTAGGATGTAGAGTTTAGGGTTCAGGATGCAGTGTTTAGGGTTTAGGGCTTTAGAAGGAGGAAAAGAGAATGGAAACCATCATTTAGAGTTTAGGGGTTGAGGGTTTCCAGCAATAAGGGGTCCTTTGTTCTGGGGTAAGGATTAAACGTTTTGGAGGTTATATTAGGGGGTCACCCCTGTTTATGAAAACTACCCGGGTGTATTTTGAGTATAGTGGGTTTGTGGTACCCTAAGCCCTGAGCCATTAAACCCTGAACCCTAACTTTAAACCCTGAACCCTAAGCCCTATAGGGCTCCAGGTTCGGATTTGGGACTTGAGATCACGAATTTGGTTGCGGTGTTTTACCGCATCGGTTCTGATGAGCTTAGGGGTTTAGGATTTTGATGGCTTCTTAGGATAGGAGCCCATGGGTCGCCTTTAAGAGGCCATGGGGAAGTCATGTCTACATACATTTCTAGGTTGGGTTTACGTAGGGGGCGAGATTTCTGGTCCGAAGGTTTGGGTTTGAAGGTTAGGGATTTAGGGTTTAGGGTTGGTCCTAACATAAGTTAAGACGATTGTAGTGTCCTGTGAGCTCCAGTGTCTCATAAGAATACAACCCTAAGCCCGAAAAACAAACCCCAACGCATTAAACTGTCAAGGCGGCTACGGGTGTCATAGGGTCCCTCAAGGTTCAAGATTTCGGTCTAACGGCTTGGTTCACAATTACACCTTTCAAACAAAGCAGGGGGGAAGCCTAAACCTAAGGGGCACTCAGAACACGTGGGCCTTGTTGGTTTCTTGTGGGAGATGGGGGGGGGGGGGGGTCAGGTCAGGGCAGGTGCAACGTTGTATGTGTCAAGGGTTAAGGTCTTAGGCCCAGCTGGTATTGTAGCCCTAAACCCTTAATTCATCCTTAGCAGGGTTCAATGGGGTTTAGGGTTTAGGGTTTAGGGTTACAGAAAGAGGGGGGATGAGAGTGGAAATGCTGAGTTGTGTTGTCCTTTTAAGTTTCTAAGGCTCACTTGGAGTGGGCTACGGGAACTTAGCAACAACGACCAGAGTGACGATAGCTGAGATTGTTATTCAGGCTTCTAGGGGTACAGCTATACATACTACTTACTAGGCCGCCCCGAATCCCCCCCTAGGAACGGTGGAAGTCACAAACTGCACACCTTCACATATAGATATATATATATATATACATCTATATGTCTTTATATATATATATGTATATCTATATACACATAATGGTGTGCAGATATAAATCTTTTGGTCACTGTAGACCTTCAGACTTCTACCCTCAGAGGACCTAGCCCGGATTGGCGCCTACTTCGACAATGCTGAGCTTGTTAGCAGCCTCGCCAGCGTCCTACTTGGGTTTAGGGTTTCGGGTTTAGGCTTTGCTGTCCGGGGAGTCGTGTTTTTTCCCTAAACCCCAAACCTTTAGTTGGTTCTTCTGGGGGTGGGGTTTGCGTGTTTCTTGTACTTTGCTGTTGGGCTTTGCAGGGGCCTGGGCGGGGCGGGGAGGGGGGTTGTGTTAATTACGGGTGTTCATGGAAGGGTTTAGGGTTTAGGGTTTAGGATTACAGGAGGACTTTGGGGGTGTAGTGCAGTGGGGGGAACCCGTTCGCAAGATCCGGTTGTTCAGAATCTCGAGGGACTTAAGATACTTGTAGCGGGATATCTGGGGAGTATGGAAAAGGTGCCAAACAGCCAAAGTCTATACTCCCAAAACCCAAGCCCTAAGAGCCCAAGTCCAGAACCTATGCATGCGAACCCTGTAGAGCCCGAAGATCAAAACGCAAGGCTTTACCAAGACCTGCCCAACACCAAGGATGATGGACCTAGACCCTCCTCCTACCCTGTATCAGGGCCTAAGTACCCACTACTGGGGACCATATATCCCAAATTAAAGGTACAAGGAAGGTCCTGGAAGATACTTGCTATAGCCCGAAAATCTATTATTCCCGGGTTACCTAAACCCCAAAAGTATGTAAAATAATGGCCCTAGACACCTAAAAACAGCCCAAAAGGCTATTATTTTACATACGTTTGGGGTTCAGGTAGTGATTATTGTAGGCATATGGGTGGCTTTGGTATACTCTGCCGTTTTTCTTCCTAGATCCCAAACCCTTACAGCCCGTAAACCCAAGATCCCTAAAACCTAAAATCACCCAGACCTACATCCCCCAAAACCTACATCCACAAAAACCTAACTAAATCCACAAAAAATACATCCACCAAAACCTACATCCCCAAAAACTTAAATCCACTAAAAAACACTTAAATCCCCCAAAACGACCTGACTCCCCAAAAGCCTAAATCCCCCAAAGCGACCTAAACGTATGGCTGCAGAGGTCCGGAGCATCTTTCAGAGCTGCGCATTTGCGGCTTCCTTGTCAGGACGTCACACGGGTCATCAGGGAGTTTGACCCTCCCCCAAGAAGTATCCCAAGGTTCTAGATGGGTTTAGGCTTTAGGGTTTAGGGGTTTAGGGTCTATAATAGGCCTCACCACCCTAGATTTTTCTTTTTGATAGTATTGTAGTATTGCTTTCAGTATAATCTCGCTGGACTATCCTTAGAAAATCCTTTTAATGTCCTCATTAACCCACAATATCCATATAATATCCCTATATACATGAATATTTAGCACGCGCGGGATTACCCTCCCCGAGAGAGTTGGACCTGCTTTCCGTTGACTGTTGTTGGGGGAAAGCCAAAAACACACCTCCCCCATAAGGCTTCCATAGTTCCACGGCCTCCGGGGATTGATGTACAGGGTTGAAGTGGGTTCTGACAGGGCCCCAACAACGAAACGCTTTCATGCGGACCTAAAAACATTGGCCTGAAACTTTTTTCAGCGGACGCCGAACACATGAAGGTGGACCACAGCATCAACACAGGTGTAACTACCCTGACCTGACAACCCAAAGTGCTTTGAACAAGCTTGTAAGGCTTCGTTTCTCCTTGTACAAGGGGTCTACGTTGTGTGTCGCGTATCACTTTGGATTACGGGAGGGCAGAGTTTGGTCACGCATTCCGTTTGAGGTTGGGGTCCGATTTGGCACATGCTTGATTTGGTCCTCTTGCAACCCCAAAGCGTCCATGTTGCGACATACTATGTACTTGTGCCACAAAGCAGGAAGACGGCAACCACTGCGGTGGTAAGCAGATATTATGTGCAACATACCTATATGGACCCTTTGGGAAACCCAAATTCTAACTTTAAACCCCAATGACTACAATGCACCCTTTCATAACAGGAGGAGTCGTGACTGTCCGCTGTCAAATCGCCCTGGGAGCGTCCGAGAAGTGCGCAGAACTCTCAACCACATTTCCCTAGGGGTCCAAGGACCCAAATAATGGGGTTCTAGGCCCAAATACTATAACATTAATCGTATTTGGGCCCTAGAGCCCTATTATTGGGGTGCTTGGACCCTTGTTTGGGTGCCTGTGAAGGGTTCGGTGTTCAGGGTTGAGGTAGGATTCTGGGTTGCGGATGTCTAGTTCATAATACGTTGGGAAACCCTAAACCCTGAACCCTTAACAGCAACTCTAAACCCACCCCATTGGGACCCGAATGTTTGCCTGGTGCTTGAGGTTAGACAGCCTGGCACTGGGAAGTGAGGAGTAGAATCCATGCAACCCCTCTTATCCCAACAACATGCCTCGAAAGGAAGTTTACACTTCAATCGCAGATTCCCCACAAAAGTGGGGCCCTAAACCCTAAATCCTAAACCTGAACCTTAGAACCCTACACCCTAAATCTTGCACCCTAAATCCTAAACCCTGCACCCTAAATCCTAAACCCTGAACCCTAACCCCCTAAACCTGAAACCCAGTTGGTAGCCCAAACTGGAAGTAGTCATCGTGTTGTAAACCCTGTAACACCACTCTAAGGAGCAGACCAGGTCCTTACTTATTACTGGTGGTTAGTACGGGATAATAGGAATGTATAATTTCCTTCTTTAATATAGTAGTTCAAAATCCCTCTGCGATATACTCTTTATAGAATCCCTCGACCATGAAATCCTTATAAAACTTCTATATGGTTTGTTTTTTTTTGTAATTCCTCTATAATACAAGCCTCATATAACCCCTAAATATCTTCCCTTATTCTGTACTAGTCCCCAGTAAGACTTTGTGTTGAAATCCTGCTATAGCTTGGGTACTGCCCTCACGCATTTCCGGTTGTAGAATACTTGTAACTACAATTTTACATAGCCTTTAATATGACCCCTAATATAGACAGTCAATGGGTGTGGGTAGGACCCAAGCTATAGCTACGTACTTCTGCATTCGCTTGATTCTCCAAGTCTGCTGAGGTCGGACACTTTGCCTCCCTCTTTCGTGAGGCTCCAAGAGACTTTGAACTTAGAAGTCGTTACCCACATGGTAGAGCTGAGGAGTACGACCTAGACGCGAAAAGATGGTAGCAAAATGCCATTGAACTCTTAAAACACTTCAGAGGGACATTATTCTACAACTTTGCAGTGGGTTCACGTAGGGTTTTTTTGGTAGTTCAAGGAGGACGAAGGAGTAGCGGGTGGGGTGTAGCTACACAGTAGATACTCGAGCACCGCAGTAGATCCGTGGGAACCCACTATTGCCCAAAGTACCCCTTTTGGATGGAAGCGTTTCCCGGCAGGCAGAGTGGCGAGGGGCACTTGACGTGATGCTGCAGTTGCTGCATGCTCAGCACCACCAGGATAGCTACCTCCGGCTACGCGCCAAACTTAGGCCTCTGCCTGCTCTTGTTTTGAGGCCAGCGGGCTGAATCAAAGCACTGCGGATTGGATAGACGCAATTGGAGCCCAACCCACAGTAATCAAAAGCGCAGCCAAGCAGGACGGATTTGAGGTGGAACAGGATTGAAATTAGAAACCTGTCAAACCGAGAAATGGTTGTTGCTTCCAGGTCACGACATATACTGAATATCAAGGCAAGGGACGAGATATCTAGAGGCCCAAGAGCTTGGTGATCATTCTTTCCGTGGGATTACGAACCCTGGATGCACTTTTGGCCCATGCTGCTATTTGAGACATAGTCGAAGCTCCTCAAAGGAGGTCATATTGGGGATTATATGTGAGCCTACCATGGGGTTATAAAGGGGGACACTAGGTTACCAATTTAGACTTCAGCATGGGAGTTTCTCATGAGCCATCAATTGCAAAGTCTCACTGCAAGAATGGCCGGAAGACGTGTGCGACTGGCATTTTTCTACAGTCGCATGAGTATCACAAGGCCAGGGATCAGAACATTGATCTTGACCACCGATACTAGGCAACTCAATGAATGTGACAGCGAAGAAAGCCCTAAGCCCTAAGACATTGCCCAAAGGAACCTTAAAATCAACACCCAGGTGGGCAATGGATTTACTGCGGAAGCCCTGGCTTGCAGAAAGTTCCCTCTTCGGATTGGGTTCCACCAGGCTTTCTTGAGGTTCATGTAGACCCCTGATGAATAAACCCCCTCCTCTTAAGGGCCTTCATATTAGGATCCCTATTATAACCCCTATTAAGGGGAGGAGGCTCATGAATCATGAGTCTGGGTTATTGGGTCCCTGATATGAGGTACTTAGGCCTGAATGGAGGGTAGCTGGAGGGTCTAGGCATAGAGCTTTCAAACTTGTAATGGGCAAGGACCGTATGCCCTGTCTACTGTAGAAGAGTTATGGGTTGAGGGTTGAGGGTCTAGGTTGGCGTTGTGCCTCGAAATCCTATCGTCATAAGGGGCTTTGTATTGAGAGACGGTTTTGCTGCTGCTTCAGGTTCAGGATTCTCTGCTACTTGGGTGTGCAAATCACAAGGGGTGAAACCTGGTTCTTGCAAGTGTGGCTCCCACTGCAGAACTTCAGACTCACCTTTAGCCCCATGTCAAGTTATGCAAGCTTCTGGATCATTGTGATGGATTTACCTCCCCATGGTCACACCACACCCTCTACCCCTTAAATTATGGTAATTTCCCTAAAGAAGGGGACCCCAATATAGACCCCAAAATACTATAGCCCTTATTATGGAGACCCCCAAAATGGTACCCCTAATTTTGGGAAACTATCATATTAGATACCTTCCATACAGTGCCGTTCCATTGGTGAAGTCTTCTTTTCAGGGGGACAGGGAGGTTCAGTATTAAGGGGAGGGGGTTATTATCATTTAGAGGTTGATGTGGTTACCTAGTCCGAGAATAGGGAATCCCATAGGCTGAAGCTACATGCGATCCAGGCACACCTTAGGAAATGAGCTCAGGGATCCTCTGGGAGCTCTCATACATAGACCTCAACATACCACAATCCTTACTACAGGGACTCCCAAAAAGGGATCCCTAATTTGTTGCAGTTCCGATTTTTTTCGGAGCTGTCTAGTCTTCTTGAAGGATGGAACTGCTGGCAGATTGGAATCTTCTTTGTCTCAAACCTCAAGCCAAAAGCTCGTAGGGTTTTACAGAGGGTATATTGCTCTTTTGGTCCCAAATGCTAAGTCTTTGGGTACCTTTTGGGAGAGTAGAGATCAAGGCTTTGTTCGTGTGCATTTTGTTTAGTAGGGCTTTGCTACACGTGTGGGTGCTCAGTTTGCGGGTGCGCGCCAGATACTGGAGCTGCAGCAGAGTTCCCGAACAGCCTGAGGGAGAGAAAAAAGGGTTTAGGGTTTCAGGGGTTAGGCTTTAGTGCCTGGAACCACAACACGCCCCTGCAACAAATGCTTACTTAGCCCCGGGCGGCTTGCATGGTCCTATTGTTTTACGGTTAAATTCTAGGTAGGCCCCTTGGATATTTGTTATTTTCCCTAATGGCTTTAATAAGGGACCCTATATACTAATATTTTTCAAAGGGTTTTAGGGGCCGGGCCTTGCCTAGGCCTCCCCACCTCTCGGAATTCGACGACTTCTCCGGCACGGACGGGAAGCCCCTCGAAAGCTTGTGCAATATCAGGCCATGGGGCTGTGTGCAGGTTTGGGGTTTAGGGTTTAGGGCTTAGGGCTTAGGGCTTGGGGTTTAGGGTTTAGGGTTTGGGGTTTAGGGTTTAGGGCTTGGGGTTTATAAGGGTTTGGGGCTTAGGGTTGGGCACATTGTATGTAGCAAAGCATGGTGCGTAAAGAAGGCCATGGCTTTACCATCGTAGTATGCAGTATTACAGTGCTATCGCTATGGCAAGAGCTAAAGTATCAGACTATTAGTCGTCATATTAGTATGTGTATATATATACTGGTACAAGTACTAGTAATAGCATTTGTATACGTATTAATATTATTAAGAGTAGTAGCAGCCGTAACAGCGGCAGTAGCCAGAGTAGCCGCCGCCGCCGCAGCAGCAGCAGCAGCAGCTAAAGGGCGCAGTGCACGTAAAAGTTGAAACTGTAACCCTAAGGGTCCAAGGACCCCCAAAACAGGGTTCTAGGGCCCAAATACTATAACATTAATGGTATTTGGGCCCTAAACCCCTATTATGTGGGTCCTTGGACCCTTAGGGCAACAGCTTTGGAACTCTAGCTCTGGCTCAATGTGGGAGTTTCTTATTCAAATAATCATTACCCCCAAGGGTCCAAGTACCAAATCATTGAGCACTTAGGATTTGGAGGATAGGTCTTGTACTTGGACCCTTCAGGTATAAAAGCCCTAAGGTGGCGCCAGCCCCCATGATTTCCTCATATCCCCCGACATAAGGGGCAGTTGGAGGGTCTTGGCTCACATCCTCAGGGTCTCTAAGGAAACCCCCAAAAAAACCTAAACCCCTAAACCTTAAACCTTCGAAACCTGGGTAGTTGGACAGCATCTACACGCGTTCCCTCCTGAAAAGTCATACAGGGGTTATAGGAATATAAGGATGATCTGTAGGGATGTTATAGCTTGAGGTGTTTTTTAGTTATACATTCCCCAAAATTAACATGGAAGCCCATATCACAGACCCCATTCAGGAAGGATTGCTGTCTTTTCCCCTAAACCCCTTTTTGAGCTTCCATGCTGGCTTGGGGAGGGCAGGCAACACAGGTTTACAGGGAGCAGAAATCGTGTCGTGGAAATCCAATCTTCTATCCTCTTGGGAAAGGAAAAAGGCCTAACACCCATTTCCCAAAACTAGGGGTCCCTTTTTGGGTGTCCCTAAAACAAGGATTATAGTATTTTGGGGTCGCTTATCCCAGACCCCCTAAAGGATCCAAAAAGGGGGCTCCATTTTGTGGATCCTTTAGGGGGTCTGGGATATTGGGGTCCCCGAATTTTGCAACTATTCGGCTGCCAGGCCCCTTTTCCCGCCTCCCGCGGCGCGGCAAGATGCAGCATGGGCCTCAGAGAATCAATTTCTAGGCGTCCAAGGACCCAAACAATGGGGTTTTAGAGCCCAAATACTATATTATTCATGGTATTTGGGCCATAAAGCCATATTATTTGGGTCCGTGGAGCCTTAGGGCAACCCTAAGCCCTAAACCCTACCAGCAAGTGCGAAGGAATGAAAAAAAACATTCCTGGCTGTAGGAACAGATTTTCCGTAGTACGGAAAAAAATCCTTCCGCGAGAAACTGGAGCATGGCTGCCAACAATTAACAGTGGGTCCATGCTGTAAGATTGCCTGCGTAAATGTTGAAAATTCAGGTTGGACTTTGTTCACAATAATGTTGAGAAAGTACGGTTTTTGTACGGGTGCGCTTTTTGGTTGGCGAAAATGTTTTCAACATTTCATGTGGCCCCCCGTCAATGCCTGAGACTTGTTTGGACTTACACCTTAGAGCCTGGCTAAATGTTGAAAAATCAGGTTGCATTTTTTCACCATAATGTTGACAAAGTACGGTTTTTGTACGGATACGCACTTAGTTGGCGAAATTGTTTTCAACATTTCATGTGGCCCTCCGGCAAGACCTGAGACTTGTTTGGACTGACACCTTAGAGTCTGGCTAAATGTTGAAAAGTCAGGTTGGATTTGTTTCACCATAATGTTGAAAAAGTACGGTTTTTGTACCGGTACGCTTTTGG
>CAJNIZ010042840.1:20209-56361 GCA_905231905.1 Symbiodinium pilosum
CGAAATGAGGAACTGTACCTCATTTGGCTGCAAAACCTCCGACATGAGGAGCCGTAGGGCTAAGGGGGAAGCCCTTGCAGCTTTACGGCTCCTCATTTTGGAGGTTTCGGGCTGCGAAGCTTCTGAAATCGGTAGCCGCTCCTCATTGTATGGGTTTCGGGCTGTGTAACCTCCGAAATGAGGAGCCGTAGGGCCGGGGAGCCCTCGGCGAGGAGCTGTGTCGGCTTTTTTTTAGTCCTGGCTGCAAAACTTCTGGAATGGAGCCGTCGGAAGGAGCCCCGTCAGCCCTACGGCTCGCTGGCTGCGAAACCTCCGAGCAGCCGTAGGGCTCGGGAGGGGTCTCTGCAGCTCTACTACGGATCCTCATTTTGGAAGTCGGGCTGCGAAACCTCTGAAGTGAGAGGCGTAGGGCTCAGGGAGAGGCCTCTGCTGCTCAGTTTTTGCCTCCGCAGCCCTATCGCTCCTCATTTTGGAGGTTTCGATCTGTGAAGCCTCCGAAATGAGGAGCCGTAGGACTAGGCAGCGGGAGGGGTCTCTGCAGCCGGCTCCTGACGTTCGAAATGAGGAGCCGTAAGGCCTGGGAAGAGGCCTCTGGAGCCCTATGCTCTTCATTTCGGAGGTTCTGCAGTTGCGAAACCTCCGAAATGAGGAGCTGCAGGCGTATCTGGGAAGGAACGCTCTGCGGTGCTACGGCTCCTCATTTTGGACGTCCTTTGAAATGAGGCGCCGTGGGGTGTCCTCTGCAGCCTGACGGCTCCTCGTTACCTCCGAAGTGAGATGCTATGCAGCAATAGGTTGCGAAGCCTCCAAGAACAGGAGCCGTAGGGGTATTTTGCAGCCCTACGGCTCCTAATTTTTTGGAGGTTCCGGGCTGCGCTCCGAAATGAGATGCCGTACGGCTAAGCGGGGTCCGCTGCAGCCGTAGGCTGCGAAACCTCCGAAATGAGGAGCTGGGGCTCGGCGAAAGGAAATACTCAAATGCCCCTGCGTACCGTCGCTGTGTGAGCTCAGCCACTAGAGTTCGTCGTTTTCCGTGCTTTTGCAAATGAGAGCATGCTACTTGTCGTGCGACTCATTTAGAAGCTTGTCGTGGTAAAAAAACACGTGTCATGGTTGCGCATTTCTCACCTGTGACGTGGTTACGATCTACCCCCCAACATCGACTAGCTGTATAACTCTTTGTCAGAGGTTATGATATCCACATTCCTTGTGGTTGTGGCCCAGTTGTGGCAATAAAAAAATGCAAATGTAACGAGGGTTAGACGCATTGGATTCGGAGGATGCAATACCCTGGCGAATGCCTTTCCACTCCCCTGAATTGACTTCATATGATTTGTTTCTAGTCTAGAGGAGGACTATCCCAACATAGTGGATATAACTATGATATAACTGCAACTACAACTAGATTTTGGAAAGCTGCGAGATCACACTGCCACAGCAATATGCTTGCAACATGACCTTCCTCCCAAAAAATGGGCTGGGTATGGATGCACCCAATAGTAAATTGTGGCTTGCCATGTATTGGACTTGGTTATACAAGGCGTTTTCAACAATAGCATCAAGTATATGGATATTTTTGCCATAAACGCCTATAAAGGGGATGTGCCCCATAGAAAATTGTGGGATTGCGTGCAGGATTGTTGAAATTTATTGGGTCTGATTACGTAATAAGACTTTGAAAGCAACTGCCAGTATATGAAGATTTATGTCATACATGCTATGTGCCGCAGGAAAAGTACTACACAACCTCTTGTCTGAGTGCTTCCGGAAGCCTGAATTCTCTAAACTTCCATGAAATATTCTGACACAGTCTGCCGGTCTTGATGCATTTATTTACACATAGATATGCCTATAAAAACCTGCCGCTGCCAATGCGGATATGAGAAACTATACGAATTGTACTAATCGTATTGAGGACGACTCACTCTATATGCTCAGCTGCATTTATCTAAGTTTTATTATGTCACCTTAGTTGCGTCAGGTGGAATTTGTGCTAACCTGACTAGTATATGTACATGTTTAGCCAGGGCAAACTGCAGCACAAAAACACAGCAGAAACCCACACCGAAAATATTAAAAACCTGGAAAATGCACACCGCCACGGTGTCAGGCTCTCTTTTTGGAATGCCCATGTGGAAGCATTGAATGTCCTGGTAGTACTCAGTAGTACTATTAAAACCATGGCTGTTATTATCATTCGTATTCTGCTTAGTACTATTAAAATTAATAGTACGACAGCATTTGGGTTTCCAGAGCTGGCTTGCTTTGGCTCACAGGACGCGCTGTCTCTCTTGACCTTAGCCGATGGCTCGGAGGGTGCTTCAAGAGCAGAGGGTGAGTAGGGGATGAGGGAGGGGGAGTGTAGGGCATGGGAGAATATATTATATAGGGATCATAGGGCTTCTTTTCCCTTACTCCATTCTAAGCAACAGTAAGTTCCAGAACGGAGGGTATCTCAAGATGGCGCAAAGCATCAGAGCCTTCGTTGCATGTCAACCCCCACAAGGGGCCCATAGCTTCCAGGAACCCTCGTGTGATATGTGTAGTTCTGTTGATGGAGGCCGGTGATACGGTGAAAACTCTGGACCTGGAGGGCTGCGATCTCAACCCAGGGCACCTGGAGGCTCCACATGTTAAGCACTGATGCGAGATCGTGGGAGTCCTTTACATCCGAAGGGATTTGCACTTCAGAGGCCATCCTACACACGGTGAGGAACCTGCGCGCCTTGCAGATCCTGGACCTTGCAGGTTCGACTTTGGTGGGTAGGTATAGGTCTTGCAGAACATGGGGCCAGGCAACAAACTTGACGGTCCCACAGCACTCAACCTGGTTGGCGCCCTCTGCGAAAGCCGCATCGACCTCGACATCCTCCGTGCCTTGGCTAGCAGCGCAGAGCACTGAAAGTATCGATGCTTCATTCTGAGCATAGTTGCCAGGTTCCATCCAGCTGACTTGCTTCTTGCAGTATTCAGGATTGGATGGCAACCCTTTGGGCACACCGGAGGTGTTCAAAAACGAGGTCGCAACCCAGTTGGCAAACCGCGGTGAGTCAGTGATAGCTGGTGGAGATCTCGTGCTGCACCTGGGTCTGATTCCCAGTTCGCGTGATCATGCGTGGTCTCTCAGTCCCGGTGACTCTTCATCCAAATCTCTGGGACACTGAGGTGACGATGCAGTACGCTGGTGTCCTGCTCCTCGTGAGGGCTCTTTAGCCCGAAGGTTACGTGAGGAGCTGATGAGCCCTTTTCAGACTTGAGACAGTTGAACGCTGCAAGACATGCTGGCCCGGTTGTCTCCTCGCAACGTCTTCTTTGTTTATACCCAGCCTCTCTGCTCAGAGCCCTAAGTCTCAAGTGAACCTGCGCCCTACACTCGAAACCTTCACACCCCAAGCTGAACCCAGAGCTTCTAACCTGCAGGAGGGCGGAGATGTGGTCCGCACGTCCTCCCTCAAGGCAGAACATGACAATATGATGAAATGCTATCTTTGCATGCGCTGTTGGTTTTCCCCTTGAAGGAGATGGATCGTTTGGTTGCTCAGACAGAGGCAAGTGTTTGAAAGGCACATCATAGAAAGAACGTCAAAGTATTGTCTGGAAGGCCCAGATAGCAAAGTTCCAGCAGAACGACCCTGCGGCTCAGTCTTCGGGTGGCCGAGACTGGCTTCGGCGACGGCGCCGCCAAAATGCCAAGGCGCCCAAATTTAGCATTTCACAGCTTGTCGCATGTGTGCTCACAAAAACAAGCAAGTAGATAGAAAGTAGGCGACTCTCGCTGGATGAAATTCAAGTCCGACTTTTGGTTGGTGTGTATTGAAGGGTTTTGATGGACCGATGGGTCACAACCTGCAGGTCTGGTCCTCACCTGCCTTGAAGTTCTATCGAAAGCAGCGCGCGTGGTTGGCCAACCAGAAAGAGTAGATTGCACTCTCCAGTGGCTTCGAGCTACACCGAAGTCAACTCGCCTGTACTTGCTGTGCATGACTGGCCGCAAGTACCGTTAATTCAAGAGCTGGGTCAACTGATGCTCTGCTCGACGCTGTACATAGTGCAAGGTCCCCTACCTCGGATCTGCACCGCACGTGTCACTAGACTAGATTCAAGCCACATAGGTTGCAAAGCAACGCTGCAAAATCGAATCTAGCAGTGCGATTTGACTTCCGCTTTGTGCTGTGGGCAATGAAGTGTGGGCCAGGAAGGCGCTGATTCTTTCGTCAATTCTGGCATCCAAGTATTGCGTTTGGCTCACAGAAACAAGACCAGAGTGCATGCACAACGCAATTCAACATGCAGTTGTGATTTTGTTCCTTGGAGCTGGAGCTGCAAGATCTTGCTTACGCCAGCCATTAGCTACTGCTCCTCAACACGTGGAGTCGCTCTACGATAATTGAGTGTTGCCCTCAGCTCATGAACTGAGCCAGCCGATGCCGACACCAGCTTCTCTGGCATGAAAGTGCCCCGCAGCTTCCAGTTTCGGCTCAGCTTTGACGAAGGCACAAGGCACTCTGACCAGAGAAGGCGTGGTGTTTGCTAGCATGTGTCTGACAGCATGCACCGGATCATCAAAAATTTCTGTTCTTGCAGGGATGGCGCTTCGCGGTGCTCTGCAGCTGTCGCGCTTGCGCATGATGAAGGTGGAGTGCCATAATGCGGGCCCATGGTTTGCTTCAGTGCTTGCCCCTGTCAGATTGACCTGCCAGAGTTCTCGAAGAGCCGTTTTGCAAGACGGGTGAACATGATGGAAGAGGCCCGAGGCTTAAAGTCGCTTAACCGGGGTGTGCACAGAGATTCCTTGAGAGAGCTTTTCGTGTCAGGACCGAGTCAAGTGGTACAACTGGCTCTTTGGATTATTGGAGGTAGTTGGCACCATCTCCGTAGTAACATAATGCATCCGGCCCACAACCGCTAATGCAGCCTGCTCTCTGGGAGCAAGGAACTTGGCCTGCGTGGTGCTGACAACTGTCCCCCTCGCATGGATGTACACTGTGAACTACCGCACCTCCGAGGAGGCACGAGCACATAAACATGCAGAACATGTGGCTGCTTGCCTTTCCAGGTAGAGATGATCTACAGGACCATGGACCCCATGGGCACCCTGAAGTTCAAGTGCCCTCAACTTCTTGCGGTCGGCTTGCAACAGTGCGGCTGCTTACATGACAAGCAGGTATGACCTGAAGCTATTTGGTTAGAGACAGGCCGGCGTGTGATTTCATAATCAGTTCGAAGTGTCAAGCATTTCAGAGTCTTGAGGGCCATATCCTGACCGCCTAGTTGAACGCCCGTGCCAGGCAGCTTTCTGAGATCCGGCTGAGCCAACTCTCATTGACAAAGCTGGAAACCAATGATTGTCTGAGTAAAGAGGCAGTACACCACGGATCAGTACAGCAGAGGATTGCACGGCATGGCAATCTCTGGTTTTCAGCTTGCTGGATAGGTTTTGTTGAGCAACTCTTCTTTTTTTAAGCAGGCTCAGGTCGAATCTTATCGTTGTTTGCAGCGATAGAATTCTTTCAGGGCGCGGAGTAGAGATCATGCCTGTGCGCATCGACGAAACAAACATGTTCGGGATCTGAGCTGCGCAGGCTATTGATTGACAACTGGTGGGCACCCGAACTGGTAAATGTCAGTTGTTGCTGACTATATCAACAAATTCCCACGCCGGAGGCAGAGGCCGCAGTTGGAGGCCCTAGGAGTCTTTGGTACTGTGCCGCGCCTATGAAGCAGGGACGCTAGAGGAGCAGGTTCACTTCGTTTGCAGCGAAAATCAGAGAGAAAGAATTCGAGTGCAGCTTTACTGATTGAACTGTCCACATAGAGGCATGCAGCAATCATTTGCTGTTTGCGCAGCAGCTGATCTTGAGTTGCTCCTTGACAAGGCGGCTTGTTCGATGGAGCTTGCAACCGCACTAGCCAAGCTGAGCCAGGACAGGAGTTGGCAAAGGGCTCTGCACAGCAGTGCAGGTTGGCTGTAGAGAACACGCTTGCGATGCACTGATGCAGGCCATTCCTCGACTCGCTGATAGTGGCCAGGGGCATTTGGAGGAGGTCACCTGACTTTTGCGCTAGGAAGCCGTATGTTGGGGCGGGCTTGCCGCGCAGGATCCTGAAGGCCCACCTGGAGTCGACCTGCAGAAGGCCCAGCGGGCAGGTTCCATGTGCTTGGGAGCCGTGAGACCTGAGGAGAAACGTGTGCTGGGAGATGCAGCAGACTGGACGCGTGCCCCAAACAGCTGTTCGTCCCATATCAATTTGCTTCTTTGCTAGCCACCCTCCCTGCGACATGAGGCAGATACATACAGATACTAGGCAAAGCCTTGCGCATTACATGGGCTCACATGTGAATGGCTTCGCAGAGGTGAATGCAGAGGGCTGCGCCTGAAAGACTGCACTCCAAGGTTCAAGAAAAAAGGCAATGAAGCAGTCAACGGCGAACCTGGATTCATGGTGTCGCGGCACCGAGATGTTAGACAGCAAAAAATCATGTCCAGGTGCAAGATTCTTTGCATGGAGCCTTCCCAGAGCTGAGCAGAGCAAACGGGGATGTGTTGACTTCCCGCAATGCCGATCGACCTGGAGCTACTAGAAAAAATTGAGAGGCCGGCATTGTCCCAAGCGCTATTACAAGTATCACTTGGTGTGAAGTTCCTCGCTTGAGAGGCAGCGGCAACGCCTTGAGCGCCCGCAGCGCCGTCGCGTTTGCAGTACCTAGTGGAATCACATTGTGCAGGCAGATCATGAGAACGAACATGAATGAACGTAGTTCACTTGTATTAATCGATGTCCTCCTGCGCTGCACCTCGCATGCAAGCCGAGCTGGGATTTTCTGGCATGATAGATGTTCCAGGCTCGGGGAGTACCCGAAAAAGCCTTATGAACGAGATCAAGTCCATGTATGCAGCCGTTGGGCCCAATTTAGAGGGATGGTTTGTGTTTGAAACTCTGAGAGCAATGAATGCAGAGCCCCGGTCCCGGCGGACTGGATCTGGAAGGCTTCCTGGAGAGCAGACTCGAGCCAGAGCCATGCACCGAATTGGCCTCAGCCAGGGCCAAGGCTCAACACCCGTGCCTTCCATGCCTTCCGTACCTTCCGGGCCTCCCGGCCCTGTGAAGCTACCGAGTTCACTGGAGGGTCTGGAGAGGCGGAAGCGGAAGGATCTGAAGGTGGAAGGCGTCTTGCCCAAAGGAGCGAGACCTGCCCCAATCGGAAAGGTTCCCATGCGTAAGCTGGGGGCTTCAGATGCCACGTCCAGAGCCAATGGCAAGGAGTCCCCACCTCGGTCGGGCTCTTCTCGCACCAGTCCGCGGACTCCACGAGGCTCAGAGCGCGGCTGTACAGATCGAGCGGACAAGGAGCTTGACGTGCGCAAGCGGGCCTTAATGCTTTTGGCTAGCTCTAAGTCCGCAGCTGTCAAGGAAAGGACAGAAAGCTTCATGCAGAAGCACCAGATTGTCTTAACAGCGTCAGTGCCAGATCAGGCTGAGAAACCTGCAGTTGGGAGGCAGGCGCTGTGCGACGTCCAGGCTCAGGAGCCTTCGACAGCTCCGGAGCAGGACAAGCCCTCCCATCCCTCCCCCTCCTCGCCATCGAGAACACACGCTGAGCCAGCAGAGAGAGATGATGGATCTGGGTTTGCACCGGATAACCTGTCGCTTGCATGGCTGCGGAGCGCATTCCAGTGGTGTATCCACTGCCTTCTGGGATGTGTTCTTCTGTCTCTACGGTGCTGCCTTGGCAGCATGAACTGCCTGAAGCCACTACTGGTCGAGGAAGCTCCGCGGAGGCGGTACCAAGAAAAGCCCACAGCCAGGACGGGCTGGAGAGTGTCCAGGGCCTTTGCTGCCTTGGCAGGGAATCTTCGTGGCCAAACATATCTCTGTCTCTTTGCATGGAGAACATGTCCGCACTTCTGGCTAGTATTCTCTTCAGAGACGCTATGGTCCGCAATGGCATTTAGGATGCGCCAACTCAAGTTTTCATGGCCTGGGCGCATTTGTCTTGTCAACTAAGTGCTTTATCGCCAGTCAGTACCTTTCTCGCAGCTCGTGATGCACTTCCCACTTTTGTTTCTGCTGCTCCTGGTGCTACATACCGACTTGTGAGGAGGCGGCCGGAGGCAGTAAGGCCTCGCCGAACTGTTGCCAAGGCCTGTGCAGGGTTGAGGAGCTGCCTGCAAGACTTAGGCCCACCAGAGTTGAAGAGGAGAGTGATGCGCTCATTTGTGTTTGAAGTCTTCTCAGAGACAAAAAAGGCTAGCTCCACCTGCTTACCAGACTGAAGGACCTTCATGTTGGTTTGGGCAGATAGTTCCTGGATGTTCCGGTCAGGGCCCAACGAAGGACAGTCTGAGCGAGCAGCTCGACACCCTTGAGGCCACCGTTACACTGCCGGTTGTTTCAAGGACGACATAAGCTGGAATTTCGGCGGAGGTAGGTTGCACAAATCTATGTTTGAAGGGCAGGCGAAGTGAACCGTTGGCTGTCCAATTCAGTCTCTTTGTTTTACAGGCAACTGCAAGATAGGTTTAGGCATCAAGGGTGCATTCCTTGCAAGGTGTTTTGTCTTAAAACGCGCTTCAGAGGCTTTAGAGACTTGAGCATATTGAGGGCTTTCGGGTTTAATGATGGCTTCCTTCCACGGGCTTGTTGGTTTTAACGATTCGGGCATCGAAAAGTTTCAAGGGCCACCTTGTGCTGCAATACCGTATGCGCGAAGAAGCGCCCAGGGCGCAAGCCTTCTGTCATAGGAATCATACGATCATGCCGAGCATCGATCTTTACATTTTAACTGAAGCAGTGCAGCTTTGCTTTTCCTTTTTCTTATATTGAATGGGTCGCACGCGACCAGGACAAAATCCAAGGCTCAGGTTTCAAAGCCTAGTCGGCTAGACTTAGGGTTGCAGCTGCAGGATTTTATCCTGCATATGGTAGGATGTGAATTCAAAACGCAGTTGCTGAAGATGCCACCTGCCAGGGTCAGGCCTTCAGGATTTTATCCTTGTGGCGTGGCTCAGAAAAAGTTCGTAGGGTTGGTCCGCGTTCAGGCAGTTTGCGGGCCTCAAGCACAAGCGTGTTACTGTTCACCATGAGGTCAGCCCTGAGAACCTTTTGGCCCGACCCCTCCCTCGGCGCGTGTCTATGCTATATCTTTAAATGCGTAATATATCTGAATGGAACTTAGGGTTTTTGTATTGAGGCATGGGGCTTTGCCTTTGCAACACGAAAACCCACACTATTGAACCTTATCTACTTATATCTATTACGTGACTAAAGATGCCGATGACTCAGGTTGGGAAAACCATGCTACAAGTGGCTTAATTTCAGCGCCAACTTGCGCGCCGCCTAGTGGGCGAGGGGTGCGTCAACAGCAGAGCGAAGCAGAAGTCATGGAGCAGAAGACACCCGAGGCTGAAGGCATGAAGAGCAACCAGGGCACCCTGAATCGAAAGGAAGAAGGGGCGAGCAAGCAGAACTCAGCAGCTAGGAGTGAGAAGCTTTTTCATGGTTTTGACGTCATGGGGGTGCGGGCAAAAACGCTCAATCGCCATGATGGGACAAGCTCCAAGACCTGGCGGACCTTGTCAACGAACCAGCAGGGAAGCTGGACTCCCAGGCCAAACCTGCAAAATCACCAGCAAACTGGGACACAAAGAAGTTGGACCCTCAGATTTAGGCCCCCGCGGCCTCAGCGGCGTTTTCACAGGGTCTCTTGTTTGTCTGTGTTGAATCGCCGAAGCTCATAAGCTGTCCTCTGCCTTAGTCTTTTGCTTGGTGCTATGGCTGCTATGGCTACGTGGGTCCTTCCATGTTGCTACCCCCGTGGCCGGCCAGGCGCTCCTGAGCCGTGAAGCGGCCTCACTGGTCACTCTGAAGGCGGAGAAGGCCTGAGAGGCAGTTTCGAGGCAGTTTCGAGTTCTAGGATGGTTTGGGCAGCTTATGTGCAGAGGTCAGCATCTAAGGTTGAAAGCTTCAGAGCTGTAGTAGGCTTCTTGGCTTGCAGGCCTTGATGCTGCGTGAATAATTTCAGTGGCAGAAGAGGTCACACACAGGTTAAGATGATGTTGGCTGGCCAACCCGCAATCTCTTCTCAGTTCGGGCGGCTGCTGTGTTTCACCGCTGCAGATGGCATATGGTTGAACAACCTTCAAGTTTAGGCTCCTCCTGCCTCTTAGCTGGACGGGGCTTGCGTCCAGATGCAGCATGCGCTTCACGCGCAAGGCGGATCTTCCGTGGAGTCCTTTTGAATGCTCAGCCGAAGAAGCTTTGATAACGACGCAGCGGGAATCTGCACTGCCCTGATCTGCATGTAAAATGTGTCACCGGCTGACAGCCGGCAGAGCCGGAGGAGCTGTGGAGCTTCGTTGAAGGATCCAAAGCGCCGAGACTTGGTCCTTGGTCACATCCGGTCGCGTAGGTGCCGTAGGCCCATAGGCGATGCGTGCGGGAAGCCAGGCTTGCCTGCGAAGCGGGACGTGTGCCAGAGCTTGAAGCACCTCCAGGCTGTCCAGGCTCCCTCAAAGACAAAACACATGTCCACCCTGTGTCCACCCTGAGCTAGGAGATGGAGACCTTGACTTCTCGCCAGTCCCAAAGGCCAAATTGGATGCCCCTCCCTCAATGCTTTGTGAGAGTGAGCCAGGCGCATCGCGATATTGGACTGTCTTTCACAAGTGACATCACAACCCCGCCATCATCACAGGAAACGGTGAAAGACTTTGCATATACAGCTACAGATGCCATGCTTGTGCAGAGCTTGCAGGAGCTCACCAGCTTCGTCAGCCCAAGCAGCAGGCTCGCTTCTTTGGTCTGTGCCTCATCTTCATAAAAGGGACCTGCTTGAACAGAGGTCGTCCACGCCCCCTCCGCCGTCACCGGAGGTGAAGTTGATTCATCACATGCCTGTTCTAACAGTTTTTTTCAGCCGGCGAGGTGCTAGACAAAGAGAATGTGGACCTTTCAAACTTTGACCCTTTTGGCTTGGAACAGGCTTGGCTCTAAGTCAAACGCTTGTTATTCATATGCAAACTAATCGTGGCGCACATTGGCTGCAAGGAAGGTAGCCAGAACTGCTATGCCTATGTGCAGTTGGCGGGTTTTTGCTGTGCCCTGGAGGCCGCGTGCCAGCGGTGGGCTCTCCAGAGCCTGTGGCAAGCACGACAACCTGACGAGGCCTGCTATGAGGGCATTGGCATGAGCTGTTCAACTGCACAAGAATTCAGGCGGGCGCACAATTGCATTGGCGTCTTCCCAATACAATCACATAGGATATTGGATAGAAGGCCGTTGCAAACGAAGTGCGGAAGCAAGGTGGTTATGCTCTGGTGAGGTTGCAGGGCTGCAATAGAGGTCATCAGGCTGTTGCCTCTCGAGATTACTGCATGTTTGCTGCTGCAGCAGACGAAGCAGCACTGGGTCGCCTCATGTGTGATTCAGAAGTGGTAAGCGTAGGCGAGTGCACATGATTGCCTAGATGAGAGGGGCGAGTCCCAGCCTCTCCAAAGAATGTCAAGCAACAAAAAGCACCTTGAGCAAACTGAGAAGCCTGGATACGTTCAGTGCATTTGTTGCCATGGCCCTGGTGGCGCCGGCTCTTCAGGCTATCCACGGGCAGACGCCGACCCGAATCAGGTCATGGGATTTGTTTTATCATTTATGGTCGGAATTTGGTGAGATGAGCAGGAGCTCGCTGACCTGGTCCCCATCGAGGTCTTCATCCTCGCCTCCTTGGTCTTCACCTTCGCTGCTGCTGGGTGCCGCAGCTGTGCCTGCAGCAGCAGAGGCCGGCCTTCAGCTATGTTCTCACTTGGAGTTGGAATGTACCGGCTGTCTTGCAGCTTTGCTGTCCAGTAAACAGGCCCCTACAGCGTTTTCGTTATACCCAGATATCGCGTCTAGGCCCCCTTGATCTCTAGAAAGTGAAAACCGCATATCTCCCGTGCATTTTGGACAAGTATCAATAAGGCAACTACTCCATGCATCACCGTCCGTTACTTGCACGTGTTCACCACACACACTGCCACGATGGGGATCCGTTATGTCACCAGATAATACTACTTTGAGGATCTTTGAGTCCTCTTCCACCAACTCAACCAAATACAGGGGGACAGGACATGTGACAGAAACTTTCAACACCGACAGTCCCTGCGATGCGGGGGCTTTGCTCTGATCTCTTCTGATTTCAGAACCAGCCAGCAACCACAACGCATCAGAGGGCAGGACGCAGAAATAGATCAAGGTGCAGCCAAACCCTAAACCCCACGGCACCACAGTCTCGTGTCTTTTGGAGTTCATATTAAAGTATTACAGGATGTAAGAATTGTCAAGTGCACATTTTGGAATTGCCATGTCCTATGGTCGGGGACTGCCTTCCAGGGTTTGCCTTTGTACATCGGGTTTGGTCTTGTTGCAGTACTAGAAATGCAGCCAGTGGCTCATATGCTGCTCCATGGCCTGTTTGTCTCTTCGGCCGCCCACTCCTTTGTCCGCTCGTGTTCATGTCCTAGGTGGCTTTGGTTGTTGTGATTCTCGATATCTGTCAGCTTCTGCAGATTGATGAGAAGGCATTGTTTACAGTGGGTCTCAATGTGTGTCAGCTTTTATTGATGCGGGGGTGCTGTTACGAGCGGTGTCCGTCGAAAGCTGCCAGCGAAGCGGGGCTTGAGCGCCGTTTGTCTGCTGAGAGTATCAGTGTCTGGCCGCCGATTTTGCTGAAAGATCTGAAAGACGGGCTCAGTCATTGCAGCAAATGTGTGTAGTTTCTGTGTATGGACGACCCACACGATGCAGTTCATGAACAGAACAAATACAAGGTAGGTTTGGGAAACACGGTCTTTGAAGGGGCTGTTTGGTTTCGGCTGGGGGGGACCTTATGGGGCGTGACCTCTACAGGCTGCAGCTGGTAACCCAGGCAGTGCTTTTGGAACGGACCTGTGGTAAGTGCGCAGCCAGTTCCATGTTTCCTGCGGATGTGTGGCACATGTCTGCAGCTTGAAGCTTGCACATGGATTTCAAAGAGCCTGTTGTGTGTGCTCAGCTCCATTCTTCCACCAGTGATCCAACGCCACTTTCAGCCATTTGGAGCCTTTGCTTGTACGATCTGGGTATTTGAGTCGCTGCTTTCCTGTAGCCTCCATCTCAGGTCTTGTTCATGGAAACCACTTTTCGTGCGTTCATGCGTTTTACTCGTGCGTTTCTGTTTCTGCAACTTGTTTCTTCGGTTCGGCTCAGTCTTGCTTTTGCTTGGTACTTGCTTGCCTGCTCACAAGCAAAAATCTGAGACTGGTCCTCACGCTGTCTTGTTCAATGACTTTAACGCTGTGTGCCATTCCTGCTGGCGCCGCCTACAAGTTGCTTCTCAGACGTTTCGTGGGGACCGGAAGGTGCTGCGGAGAAGGAAGGCAAAGATTGGATGTGTGCGGCGCCCGATTCTTCATCCCTGGAGTAAACCAGATCACGCTGCTTTTTGATTTCGCCTAGCCGGGCATATCTGCAGTCCTTGCTGAGACTCAGGTGTGGCATAGTCGCTGCAAGCGCCTAAGTCAGCCGCAGCACCCACGCCGTTCGGTCAGAGCGTTCTGCGCCAGCTCTCCACTTGACACGCGCCTTGCCTTGCTTCATGGCCCGGGCTTTTGGCGCCGACATCACATCACATGCAGTATGTCCAGCCCAGTTCTGAAAAAAACACAGCTAGCTACAGTATTCCCGGCAGCCATCCCACGTGGCAGTCTATTTGGCCATTTGATGTCAACTGGGTAATAAAGGGCTCCATAACATTCGGCTTGGTGAGAACCTTGTACAGGACGAAACGTGTTTTATCGAAGGTTTTCCGTTTTTGCGTCAAGCTCATTGAGCATGTCAACACCTTTGTCTACGAGAAACGTGAGTGCAAAATACTGGCATCGCATGTCTGATTTCGGCTGCGGGAGCTGGGCTAGGTTCTGAACACTAAGGTTCGACGAGCTGGACACGACTCCCGGCTACGGTTCCAACTTGTTGTAGGACATGTAGGACTCCTATTCCTCACCTTATGATTTCCCGTGAAAGGAATGGTGACGGGTTCCTTTCACGCGAAGAATATCTCGCTGGTCAGAGAAACCAGCAGAAGAACAGACAGGCACTCACGCTTCATACTTGTTTGCTGGAAGGCCAGAAGTGAGCATGCCAGGCAATGCGGTCGTCAGCGGTTACGTCCGTGGGCCTGGTATTAGAGCAAAAGCTGGAAGCCTTCAAAGGCTATTTGATTTTCTCAGAGGAAACAGGGCCGCTGCCGTACCGAGTGACAGCTGCCAGGCATGTGCTGGCACGAGTTTTTGTTCTGGTTGCCATCAGAGGAGTCACCTTTCTCATGCTTTTCCGAGTTGCTCTGGGGCAGTGACGGCTAAGGAGAGCTTTTTCGTTGCTTTGGGCACATTGTGCTTCGTGACACGAGTGGTCTCGCCTGGCATTGCAGGCCTGGTTGCTGCAGTTCAGTTCGACAATCTGTCTGATAGCCTTGCTATGCCTTGACCAGAGACTTTATCGCCAAGGTGATTTCTTCTTGCAGGAGGTTGAAGACTTTGTCAATGTATCCTTTTTTGTCAAGTTCCTGCTCCTCTTTTGGCCACCTGGCTCAATCGAAGTTTTCAAGAAGCTGCGCCGCTATGGTTCCGCAGGGTTGTAGGCAAGCTGGCCCAGGATCAACGAGTTCAAAATCTCCTGGCTCTTCACTGGGAAGGGTGCGCTAGATATGGCAAGCAGCTTGCCAGTGCTTTGCATTCCGGCGAGGCTGATAGGTGCCTTGCAAAAACTTATTTGTTGATGCGCTCAGCATTTTTTGAGCAGTCTCGGAGACAGTAATGCAGGCGGGCCCGCGCTGGAGAGGACCACCGATTTGCTGCAAATCGGCAGGTTCCTCCGCTTCCTGGCTTTTTTTATATCTGTGTCAGGCTTGCTTCTATGAGGCCTTTTTTTCTTTGCTTTCAGGCTTGGTTCAAGTGGCATTGCTTCAGGCTTGCTGCGTGTGGCGCTTCCTTCAGACAGGGATGCAGGTCCTGGCGGCCTCGTGATCAGGAAACTTTGTCATAAAACCTCTGGCCATGTGCACTTGCGCTCAATCGCGCTTTGCAGGACAGTTCCCGTGAGTCAGCAGATCATTGCAGTCTTGCTGTCCTTGCTGGGCACTGTGGTTGTTTCGGCAACTGTCCTGTATGCTTTCGAAAACCCAGACACAAATATGGAGGCGGCCGAAGCTTGGCTAAACTAACACCGCCGCTGCAAGGAGTTGAAGTGAAGGTGGCGCTGCGTTCCGTTTCTCAGGAGCGTACGTTCGAGGATGCTCTTCAGATGCACAATTCCCGTCATTCTTGTTAGATCTTTTTTTCAAGCCTGCGACAACATGTCGCTGATTTTGTCTAGTCCGCTACGCACAGGCGCTGATCTACATGGTTAACATCTTCGCGGGCCGCGATCCACCATGGTACCCCTTGAACCCACAGGCAAAAATTGCCTCTGTGGTGGCAACAACATCAGGCATCATTTTCATTCCCTTCCTTGTGGCAAGATCGGTGGAGCTTTTCATGAAGAGCGACACTGACGCAAATGCAAGCACCATGAACTCGGTCTTAGCTGCCAGAGGCTCGCGGGTTGCGTACACATGCAAAGATGTCTGGGCACTTAGTGTAAGCTTTTTTGCGGGCGTGCTCCTGCGAGGCAGTGATGTCAGCAGCTGGGCAGAAGTCCTGGAGAACCTTGATGCCGTCGAGCAAGAGGGCTACCTAGAAAAGGAGGAGATGAGGCCACCAGGGTAAAGCAGCGCTTACTTCACCAAATTACCCAATCGTTTGTCCCCATGCTTTGCCATACACTGCTAGAGGCAACTCCGGAGGCTGTGCCTGGAGAGGGATGACCGCCTCGGCATTTTACATACCTGCTATGCAAAGCGGCCCGCAAAGGACAAGAGAAACCTGAAGCTGTATGCGTCGCGCTTGCAAGAGCTGCTGGAGTTGGCTTAATCCTTACAGCACCAATCCGACTTACTCCTTTACAATCAGAGCAGCTGACCATGTGGAAGGCTGTGTCTCACTTGGTTCTGGAGGTTGCAGACTGGTGGTGCTTGAGCTGCTTGAAGCAGCTGGCCAACTCTGCGACCATTGTACAGACGGGCTTCATGCAGCCCACCGGTTTTCTTGGTAGCTGGCAGAGACCCGCTGGATACAGGGGCTGCATCTGGATCGGTCTGGAGAAGTTGCGGCCCTTCACGACGAGTGATGTTGAGATTTTGTCCCTGTATCCCCTATATATACCCCATTATGATGTAGTAGTTTCCATTTTCTTTTCCATTATCCCTATATAATCCCTACATAACCCCAAGGTGGAGGCAGAGGGCCCTAAGCCCTAAGTAATAGTTTCCATTTTATTTGCCGTTATCCCAATATAACCCCTATGCTCTAGAACCTTTAATTGTGCAATCGCAGTAGTGCTTTTCTCCAGATTCCGGTGGGGTTTGCACCGCCACCTGCATTCAGTTTTCCACCGGCCCACTATTGCCAGCCGTGTGGCTGTCACTTTGCCAGTCCCTGCATTTCCCCCGTTACCTGATTTCTTGAATGATTCTACAGACTTAGCGTACACTCTCTGATTTCCAAGTATTTGACACACTTTGACGAGATCTGTTTCTTTACAGCTTTGTGGCTTACAGGGGCTAGACAGCTCTTTGGAGGTTCCCTCCTGCTGTTCGCTTTGGAGGAAAAAAGAGGCAATTCTGCGAGGTACCCATGACGGCCAGTGGGCGGCTGTGACCTCATGAACGCATTCTGACCATGTGCACTGGCGTCCAAACGAAAACCGGCTTGGGAACATTGGGCTACAGTCTAAACCCCTCGAAGGGGGATATATTAGGGATCATACAGGGGACTACCATTAGGGTTATTCAGGTGCATACTAGGAGTCTAGACTAGAGCTCAGTAGAATCTCTGTGCAGGCACCCAGCCTGGCCGAAGCTGCACGTCAGCGGTTTGAAGGACAGTGCCGACTGAGCAGCCTTGAGCAAGGAAGTCCTTGACGGCACATTGCCAATTTTTGCCATTTTTGAATTAAAAGACTTCCGAGCATTCCCAGGAGGCAACTGCAGGCGGGCTGCTTGGGGTTGTCCGATAGGCGGAGCAAGTTGAAAGCAAAGCGCCAGTTTTTCTGAGCAGCTTGGAGCATTTGTTCGATTTGAAATTTGAAGTCCAGAGTCGAGAAAAAAAATGTTTCCTGAGCAGGTCTGGAGCGCGTGACCTTTCGCCGGTGGATGAAATGAGGGTCGCTTGTCACGTTGAAGGTGCAAACCATGCCTAACATTGACTGTTGACCGTCAGCGTGTGAGCAGTGTGTAATAGCTTCAGAAGTTGCATGGCCGAAGAGGTTTCCAGTAAGTCTGGGATCGTTACAGCGCGCTCAGGTCATGGCTTGGAGGCCACGTGGTGCAGCAACACGTGGAAGTAGTGTTCCCCAAGGCGCAGAGCCGTTGCATGCACTTGATCTGTAATGATCATGAAGCCTTCTTGCCTTGGCTCCTTGATCATGGAGCAAAGTCTTCAGATGCCCCAGCAGCTCAGTAGCATTTCTCAAAGCTTTGCAGGTCGCCAGCCTAGGGCTTGCTTTACCGCCAGGGAGAGAAGAGGCACCCATGTGCTGTCTATGCCAGCATCCTCACTAGGCTGTTCAGCGCCGTTGTCAACTCCCGGAGCTTGTTAGCCCTCGAATCCAGGGCTGCGAGCGCACCATCGAACTGACAAAGAGCTTGTGCCTCAGCCAAGCCTGTGTCCTTTCAAGTAGCCATGCAAGGGCTTGAAGGTACAGTTCTGGCTCGATCCAGTCGATTTTGTCTAGCAAGGGCGGTAGGAACCACATGATCACTCAGCAGCTGGGACGCAACTCGCAAGCGCTCCAATTCTGGGTCGAGGACTAGGCTTAAAGCTGCCGCATTGCACTTTGGCTCAAGATTGTTTGGCGTATGCAGGGATTAGCAAGTCCTTTTACTGGAGTCGAGCCGCTCTGCCTCAAAAGATTTGCATGAACCCTCTTGTCCTCTGAGGGAAGACAGCTTTCGGGAGCTGTTCGGAATCTGGGGTCAATACAGGGTGATCCAAATTCGATGGGAATACCACCGCAATATGAAAGACAGGTTTCATTTCAGCCAAGGTGATGCAGGCTCTACGGCGTGCGTAAACGACATGCCACGGAGCCGCAGAGGCAACAGTTTTGGAGCGTGGGCGCAACGAGAGCATGATCCTTTAAGTGTGTAAAGCACAGATGTCAGGCAGAAAGTGTGCCTCACCTCGCGTGCGGCTTGTTGGCAAGGGTTAGGCAGTACATGAAGTCACCATGCTTATGACCTACCGCATATGACCTGGCCCATGTTGAAAGCTGAGGTCCATAGCATCCCAGAGGGGAGCTGATGCCTTCAAGCATGCGTGTTTTCGGTTAGGGAGGCAGCCCACCTGCGAGCTTCGGCGCATTTGGAGAAACAGAGGACAGCTTCCACTGTGTCAGTATGTCCCCTTGTCCTCAAGGATGTGCTCGCAGATTTGCGTGACAATGGCGTGCCTTGGCTGAGCCAGAGTTACTACAGTCAAGTGTTTATTGAGTACCTGGTGAGGGAGTTAATGCAGCCCTGAATCAGAAATCAGTGGCATCACATGGCAGAGCCTCCCGCCCAACCCCAGAGGCGACTAAGCTGTCCTAGTTTACCCCGCATGGAGCCTTCCGTCAGCCCTTTGGAGTCAACTGGCAAAAGCGATGATATTTGCACCTTTAACATTCTTCAGGATTTGAAGATGCTTGCTCGGCCTCGGGAGGTTTCCACGTCTCATATGGAAGAAGCTGGTGTAGAGAGAGATTGTAGCCTGGGTCAGTTTTCTGATGTGCAGCACGAGCAGTGCCGTCTGGAGACCCCCCCCAGAGAAAGGGGAGAGGCATCAACAAAAATGGTGATAAGGGGATCAAGAACAAGTGATAAGGGATCATCAAGAAAATACCTACAATAGTAGTCTTCCATTATCCCCATATTATCCCAATACTACCCCAATATTACCCCAATACTACCCCATGTTACCCGAATATTACCCTAGTTGCCAAATGCATTCCAGACCTCTCAGGACCTCTCGGCGCTTGCTGGAGGTGCTGCAGAAAGAAAGAAAAAGGAAGGAATCAAAGAATGAAAGAAACAAAAAAAAACAAAGAAAGAAGGCAAGTAAAGAAAGACGCAAAGAATGACAGAAGCACCAAGAAGAAACAGCGCAAGAAACAGCAAGGAGACAGACAAAGAAGGGACATCAAGAAAGAAATACATTAATGACAGCAAGAAACCGACAAAGAAAGAAAGAAAGACACAAGAAAGAATCCTGGCTCCTTAGCTTGCCGTCTTCTGGGCTTTCTGGCTTCTTGGCCTCCTTGCTTCTTGGCTTCTTGGCTTTCCGGCCTCCTGGCCTCCTGGGTTCTTGTCTCCCTGGCTTCTTGGGTGGCTTCCTGGGCTCCTGGCTTCCTAGCTTCGTTGATTACATTCAGTAATGCCCTCATTCGCAGTACTATTAAAATGTCTATACTTATTATCAATAACATTTTTTGCTATGAATACTTATTACTATCACCATTTGACTTCTCGCGTGGCAACGGTTTTTTGCAGTGGAGGTGGTCTTCTAATACACGTTCACATGTCCCTCTGTGTGTTGCAAACGGGGGAGGAGCTGTGCCTGCCCAACCCCCCTGTCATTTTTAGCAATCATATTAGCAAGAATCACATTTGCAGGCAGCTCCTACACCAATTCCAAACGGGTTCAGCAAGCCAAGAAATGCATAGGATGCAGCTGAGCAGCTGAGTCCACGATGACCTTTGAGCAAGTGCTCAGTGCCAGTTTTGCCATGGGCCATGGGCAAGCTCTAGAAAATACAACTTATAGTATCCGCAGCCTGCGCGCGACCGACATGATGCGATTTGCAGTACCCTCGAACATAGGCAGGATGTTCAACTATCCTCAATTTTGTAATCATTTTTTTTCTGATCCTCACCTTCTTTGATCCCTTATCAATTGTTCATTTACACCACCCGCAGAATGCCTGGAAGTCGGGTTTCTGTTTAGGATAATCCAACACACATGCAACCTCGGCTCGCGCAATTAGTTTGCACTCACATCAAGAGTCATTCAAGTATTTGCCTGGTGGGATGGTATTGATGGTTCAGGAGTTGGAGTACATCGGTTCTGGTGCTTTCAGGGGACCTCAGCTACACAAAGCAAGGGTGTGAGTACTGCAGGCTCTGGTACTGGATGTGCAGCTCTGCCGGGATCTGGAGCCATTTCTCATCTTCCTCCGGGAGGCCCCGTTGGGCATCTACCAGGTGGGCGGCTTGGACGGCTTGGGATGGTCTGAGCTCTGAGCAGCCTCGGTGCCCGCAGGTGGTGATCTATGATGGCTTCTGGTTCTTCGGACAGGATGACCACTACCGAGCAGCTCGGCCGATTGTTGATCTGGGAAAGATTGTGCCACCCCAACATCCGTGCTCAATTTTGGCATCACCGAGGGCCTTGACTTCAACACAACTAGACTTCCAAGTGCTTGGCAAACTTCAGTTAAGAGTAGTCACAACAGTTCTTCAATCTGAGCAGCTCAGCTTGGGCGAGCAAGTGGCCTTCTCCTTGAAGTGCTGCCCAGCAAGGGAGACTTGCCCTCATGCTTTCAGAATGTATGCATGGGACCCCCCCACCGATGTCCCTCCAGGCCATGTACATCGGCAAGCCCCACCAGTGCAAACTCTAAGATTGAACTTGTACAGGTCAAGCTTCAAGCGGCTGCTCAGAGAATGCCGGAAGGGATACTCAAAGATCAGGCCAGCAAAGGCTCTGAATTTGTTTTTGGAGGGCTAGGTTCCTACGAAGAGCTTGCATACCGCTCGCACTTTGCAGGGCTGAACATGTCTGGGGGTTTCTGGGCCAGTGTTTACCTCGTTCATGATGTGTTCAGGTTTTTGATTTTTGGCTGCGGGGAGACTTCACGAGTGTGGCATGGGCCTGGGTAGAAAGCAAATATGGTGCCTGAAGGGCAACGTACCTCTGCTTTGTTTTACGGCCACTCTGATGAAGTCTCATGTGCCTGGAGAATCATCTTGAAGCAAAAGGTACCTGTATGAGGCATGGACATGTAGCCGATTCGGAAAAGGTTGAAAATGTTTCAGCTTGAGTTTGACCAGGTCCAGCTGTGGCGCCTGATGCGGGCGCTTGCTGCCTTTTGCTCCTTGCGAGGCCGCAGTCTTGCAGCTCCTTGCCTGCAAGCATGGTAAGGTCCATGATGTTGATGCCACTCAACGGGCACTTCGCGCCATGTTAAAATGTGAGGAACATTTTTTGAGGTGCTGGAGCTCACAGGCCTTCCGCTGGGCCGCTCAGCCCATCACAACGTCACCGTGCCACTGTGCCGCTGCCTAGCGGCTGCGCCGGCACTGCAGAGACTGCCGCCTGGTCTGGTGAGGGTGCAAGCACCAGAGCAACTTTGTTTCCTTGCCGTGGCTTTGAGTGCTGTGGACCAATCACTACTGGTAGGTCATTAGATGTCGTTAGTGGTAC
The DNA here is from genome assembly GCA_905231905.1 of Symbiodinium pilosum. Classification (NCBI taxonomy): domain Eukaryota; class Dinophyceae; order Suessiales; family Symbiodiniaceae; genus Symbiodinium; species Symbiodinium pilosum. The sequence continues at coordinate 41,785 of CAJNIZ010042840.1, forward strand.
GAATAAGAGCTTGTAAATGTTCCAAGCTTGTGCCGAGGCACCTAGCAGGTTGCAGCTTGCAAGACCGTGGCTTGGCCAAACAGACTTTAGATCCCTCTGCGACCAGGTTTCTTTTATGATTTTGCAAACTATTGGAGTGTCTGACGTGTTGAGCCTAAGTGGCCCGTAAGGCGGGTTGGCACAACTCCTGCCATACCTTGGACGCTTGGACCTGAAAGGGCTCAGATATGTTGTCTTGTCAGTTTCCACGAGATCTCTGTAGGAGTCTATGTGGCCTGGACGCTCTGAGGGTTCAGGAACCTGAGCCAAGGCACGGGCCTCCCGAAGCTGTCGCACCTCTCCTTGGCGCAGAATCGCCTTCGAGACGCGCGATAAGCAGTTAAACAGTTAAACGTCACGCGAGTCACCAAAGTCACCAAAGCAACAGGATGACAGGACAAAGACATCACAAACTTCCAACAAGTTTTGGGTGGCCTAAAATCATTTCCAAACCTGAGTCGTTTAGGAATGGCTGTGGTATCCAAGGACATTCGGCTGCTGGCTCGACTTCTACATGTCCGAGCACAAGCGCAGCAAAAGCAGCAGGCCCACCTGCTTCAGGATTTCTTTGAACGCTCATTTTGTGTGGGTTAGCTCGGGTGGTCCAAGAAATCAGGCCACGGTTTACCGGGTGAATATTGGGATAATACAGGGTAATATTGATGATAAGGTGTAATCTTGGGGCTATTTTGGGAGAATCTAGGGTAATATTGAGATTATATTGGGATGCCCGTGAAGAGCCTGAGAGAAAGGGAGTTTTCAAGCAATCTCCTAAACAGGAAGCAACAAAAATAGCCAAATCCCCTACTAACCCCCAGCAAGCGTCATGCCCCAAGGGAGCCCCTCTAAAAAGTAGCTTCCATCTTTTCCATTGCCCCCATGTATCCCTATATAATTCCCCCGCAAACCTGTTTGTGAGGTGGTCCCTCTCAGCGTGCTCGACCTTTCAGGGAATCCCTTCCTGGGTGCGGTTCGCTGTCCACAGGAATCTCCCAGAAGCTTGGCGAAAGAGAAAGGACAATAAAGCCACAGCCACATTGTAGTTACGAGTACTCTTACTCCCTGGCGGCAAGTGCCGGCCTTACCGTTGCCCCCTGCCTCGCCCACCCAGCCATCAGCCCACCTCAGCTTTGCTGATGCTCCTGATCGGGAGAAGTGCATGCAAAAATTATGTTCTTACTACTTGGGACAGTTTTTCAGGTTTTGTAGGGTTTTGTATTTTTTTGTGTAATTGAACATGGCCCAAGATGAGATGTGGCCACAACTGTGCTGATGACGCTCCTCTCCGGAGGCGCGCGTACGCCAGCATCATCAGCACTATTGGGACCTCATCTTGACTTATTTGGAACGATGAGGAGTCAAAGACATCAGAAGCAACATTTTAACGCATTTGAGAATAAGAGAACGGTGCAAAATCCTAGCATAGGTGTCGCAAAAGGGTCGGAAAAAATGGACAAACCACCACCAAAACCCATGCAACATGCATAGCTTAGACGATTTGGCCTGGGTAATGCACGCAAAGCCTTTCGCACGCTTGTCATGCAGTGCAGGTGCTACCAACACTGGTATTTACAGCCACAAGGCATGTTTTGAGCGCTTGGTTGGGGTTTATTATAGCGTTTTTTTTAATTCCAGCGGCCTCCCAAAAGACAGGCATCATGAGCATCATGGGGCCCGTCCCGGCCCCCAGTTTCCTTCTTGACACACACGGATAATGAATTGTACGATCTGTTCTTGTCCGTGATTCTCATTGGGGGGGACCTGCACGTTGATATAGAAGAACGTCCTAAACAAAAACCTGGAACAACATGAAAGCATCAGCTGTGCATCACTTCATCCTGTGTATCATGACTACCATGCATCAACTGCACTGTATGACATGTTTATCAAGCGTCCACTGCACTCCTTTGCTGTCCTGTGTAACATGACTGCCAAGCATGAACTGCACTCCGCTTCTGACCTGTATGACATGACTGCAAAGCGTCAACATATCATGATTCCTGAAATCGGCTTCAAACTGTACAAGCAGGTACAGGTGGCTGATCAGACCACCCTTCCCCTGTCTNNCACAGGTATCCAAGACAGGCCTGTGCCCCCTGCGGAAAAACATATGGAAAGCATGGTCCTCCAGTAGCCCTTAGCTTAGAATCAGGGTGTGCGCACACACACCCCTCCGGAGAGGGGAAAACCTGACAGGGGCAAGTCAAAGTTTACATGTCCTGAATGCATGAAAATATGTGGCAATCCGATCAAGCCTGAATGCGATCATTTTCAAAGTCCATATGCCCACGCTGGTCGATCCGTTTCCTTGGCCGTCCACTTGAAGGATAGGAACACCTGTGAACTGATTGCTGAAGCTGGTGCCTCATAACTGACGCGTTCATTGAACTGTGTGAGACAGAAATCACTCCGTCTCAAAGTTACTTCTTCACGGTGTCGGAGCTCTCGGACGATACAATCTTTGATCCCATCAACCGCGTAATGGGAGGGCACCTGGATGTTCATCATGTTTATGCGTGGAATGTTGATCACGACAAACCGTATGGAGTCCGAATGATCGGCTGCTTCCGCATAAACTCAAGCTGGTCTGATCTTGATGTGGTTGGTGCATTCCTCTTCATGGCCGAAGGGCACGATTAACAATTTCTGGTAAAGGCCTGGTCTTTGAGTATTCTGACTGCGCGAGCGGAGTAACATGTCAAGTTGGACAGCATGTGTCAAAGTAATGAAATGTTTATTCTGCTAGCAAATCAGAACTGAAAGAAACAAAGCAACATGATGGGTTCCTGAGGCATCCGGTTTTCCTGTGTATCGCTGCATATTTCACTAACAGCCTGTGAGAGCGGTCGATAGTGACAGTCATTTCTGCCACCTGAACTGTATCACCTTGAACTGGATTGATCTGAACATGCTACAAGGGAGAGCCATGGTGAACTTGTCGTTGGTGTCCTCCGTCAGCCGCGCCTGATGTTCTTCGCTGGAAAGTCTGCGGAGATCCACCATGGTCATGTTATTCGTAGAATAGCACATCAAACGCAACCACTGTTTACTGACAGCCGCCCAGCACACTAACCTCGAAGGCACGATGGTCCTTCCCGTCACCTGTACAAATCCAAAACCTGAACTGAGCTGATCCAACGTGCGCGGCAGAAGTGGATTAGGTCTCTGTTGATGAAGCCGTTCCGCTTCGGTGAACAGGTCGTCAATCTCCTGGAAATGAATGTCTGGACCTGACGACTGGAAAGTCTCGTTATCCTTCTGAAAGAACGTCAGCTGGAAAGGACGTATAGCCATCGAAAGGAAGAAGCACTGTTCATTGGCTTGCGTAACCTAAATCCTGCCTAAACTAAAACAAAACTTTGGGTAGGCTGGCGAGCAAACATTCTCACCTCATGAAAAGCTGTCACACAAACTGCAAGGGCACACAAAGGCAAATTCAACTCGTATGGTGTTTCCTCCTGCAACTAAGGTGGTGCAGTCGTGAGACGCACTAGCCTGAGCCCGGCTCCTATAGTTCAGAGTCCTCCGTTGAATCTGATGAAGCTGGAGAAGGCTCGCGATCATAACCTTCCACCGCGTACTCCAGGAAGTTGCTCTTGAACCGACCTTCCTCATTGTTAACGAGAACCGAACAGACTGCCAGAGTGAGGTCGTTGAGTGTGGTAATAGAGGACCATTCTTTCCTCTTCTCCGTGACGATTTTGGTCACTTGTGCCGCAACGTGACGATTGTGCTGAGATCTGGGTTGCTTGGCGGCAATGAATGGTCTGACCAGTTTCTCATACTGTCGTAGGGCTTCTCGTAAAACCTGTTCCAGCGTAGGCTCACACATCGAAGTGAATGGGAACTAACAGCAGGATCAAACGGAAATGGTTGGAGACGGCTGCGTGTCATGGTGAGGTTTTGAAGAAAACAATGTACCTGTATGTCTCATGCGAATCACAGATCTCTAAGCAAGCGCAACTTTTCAAGACCGGCGCCTCAGGTCCTGGATCATTTTATGGGGCGTCATCTTCAAGATCGACTATGCAATCCGACTTCCACAACCTAGTCCGAAAACGTTTATGGGCCGCTTGTCCTCTTAAGCGTGCGAAGGCGGATCTCAACAAATGTTGAACTCGACGCGTCCTGAGAACGTGAAGTATGGGCGTCAATCTCTGAAGACTTTCCTCCACTGAGTCTCGAAATTCTCCTGGGCTGTCATCTTCGTCTGAGTCTGGAGGGACCGGGAAGAATTTCTTTCTGAAGCGTGCAAAGATCACGCATGCTTGTTCCATCTGGACGGCTTCTCGGACTTGTCGTTCTTGTTGCACAGCTCGATCTAACCTGCTGAAATCTTGTTGCGAAAGTGACGGAAGTAAGTGAATCCTTTGCTCAACGTTCATATGTATCAGGAGGCGATGGTCTTCGCCTCTACTCTGGAACCTGCGCAAACACCTCACATGCGTGAGAAGTCATGAGTGCCCGAAGAGTGTCTCCTGCTGATGACCGATTGCAACGCAATTGTTCCTCGAGCCACGTCACCATTGGCGCCGTCTTATGGGTGAACAATTCCCTACTTGTCTACTTCTGCCTCAGGGGAATTCCGTAGACGATGGGATGCAACGTCCGTCCTCTTCGCAGGCCTATGTGTGTCCGAGCATGAAAATGACCTTTGTAGTGTTCCTGAGCATCATGTAGGGCTCTAAATCGGACTCCGTACGAGACGGAAGTGGTGAGCAAATGATTGAGCGTAATGGTTCTTCGGCCTGCGATCTCCTGCATGACTGCGGTCAAGCATGAGTGACTCACGGATCCGAAGTTAGCAGTCAGTCCGGCGTGCAGAACATTCCCGACTACGATGATCCTGTAGTTGCAGACAAACGTTTGAAAGCTAGGAGATGTTGGATCAGAGTTGAACAAGTCCTGGATCCTGGTCTCTACATCAGCAATGAACATCTCTGGAGGCCTATCACGATCCGTTATGGGACCATGCGTTGCCTCGTCCTCGTCAAACGGTTGCCAACTGTGGTACCACGGTCCGTGCAAAGGGTCAGGGACTCCTTGTATATGGAAGTTGATCGTCGCATGTCGAGTAAGTACCCGAGAAAGTATGTTAGAAAGCAAGGGCTCAACCATGTCGAAACTGAAATTTGAACCTGATACGCTGCCAAGCTGGACACTAAGATTCTCCGAAATGGCGCACAACCTGGAGCAAGCATACAGCCTGGCTGGCTGCGGTACGATTCTTTAGACTTTAGACAAAGTCGTGCTGTATGTTGGGACCATCGTCGTGAATGTCACCGACTTGTGGGTGGAAGACCTATTACTAAACTGTTACTACCTCATGTGCGTCTGCGACTGCGTGACTGCGTGATCTGGAGTGACGTCGGTGGTCTCGAGGAGGTGGCATAGACTTCGGAGGAGGAGCCGAAGGTCTCGTGTCACTTCCTGATGAAAGAAGACCGCTGCCTGCTGAGACAGTAGAACGTGAACCAACATGTAGAGATGGTCTCCTGTCATCCGCCCTGACGGTCGTGATGGTGTGCTGATCCTGCATGCTACCGTAAGATCTGTAGCGTGCATCTCGAAGGAACCTGTCTGTATCTTCCGTAACCACCTGCATTAACAGGGTTTGGAACGTTTCCCAAACAGCCTCCGAGGCTGAGCACATTGCTAGGATGGTCTGCCGATCGCTCACGGCCAACCTGTCTATGAGGGCGCGTAGAGCTTCCCTGTTGAACGGGTCCGGGGGTCCACTCATGGTGAAGCCTGTGGTGGCTATCCAGAACCGAGCCGGGAGTGCTACGATCCAAAGACAAGTCCTATCGCCTGTACAGACAACTGCAAGCTGGATACATCTGGAACCTGATCATGACATGCCGTTTACGTCTGCGACCTGACCATGACATGTCAGCAAACAGCATGAGCAATCAAAGAATTCGACACCTTTCTTTTCAGAATTTGAGCTTCAACGCACAGGGTTACGTATGGTGAATCCAGGTATGCAAGGAAATGCTGAAATGTCCTGTTAAGATATCCTCCGTGTCCTTGATAATGACGAAAATAAGTCTGTGCTGCAGTGAAGCTCGGATCAGACCCTGCATCTGGAGCATGTTGGCTTTGTTTCCTACTGGATCACATGTCAGCCGAAGGGTGGCTCGAAGCCATGCGCGGCTGTGCACCTAGTCTGGCAAGGTTGGTGATGGAAAATGAGTGTCCCATGACAATCAACCGACGTCTAGCCTGGTCCGGGTGCACACGAAGCCCGGAATGCATCTGGCCCACGAGAGGCTGCTGAAGCTGTTGTTGCAGGTGACGTCCAATATGTCGAAGACGATCTCCATGGAAGTCTTGGAAAAGACTCCTCCGAATCTGCTTCGCTTGTGTCTACCTGGTCCTGTGGTATGACACTAGGCACGTGTGGTGCCCACAAGGAGAGCCGAACATGGCGTATGATCATAAAGGCAAAAATTTCTGGAAGCTGTTGTTCAGCCATGCTCATCCTGCTTTTGAGAAGGTATCCCTAAACAAAGATGGTCAACGGCAAAGAACAAGTTCATAACGCAAACGTCAGCTACCAGGACAAGTGGATCATGAGTATGTGGCAGAACACACCCAACACTTTTTCAAGCTTGGCGAAGGTTGACCATGAGTTCTAGGTCTAACAGACGAGCCACAAACCGCTCAAAGCTGACTCGTAGTCTGTCTATGTCCTCTTGCTGTCGTAAGACCATGTTGCGTAGGTGAGCCTGATTCGTCCTGAGGTTATGTACCTGTACAAGTATCTCATCTAACACGTCGATTGAAGTGCTTTCATGTCCTGCGAAATGAACTGGTTCCACGTTCTCTGTCGAATCAGCTTGTCCAAGATAGACAGATGGTTCCTGTCTTGTGGATCCTGAAATGTACACGTAAGAACGTGATGCATCCTCTGAACCTCCAAGATGTGCTGCGCGTAGAGGAACGTTATGAGGGCCGGTAGATCTGGATGCGGGTTGATCCTCACGAATCGGCTGGGGGCCAGATTGATGAACGAAGTTCGTGGTCGCGTCCGCGCGGTCCTGAGAAGGTGATGTTGTGACCTGCTCCTTCATGGTGTGTCGGTAAACTAATAATGGTCCACCTGAAAACTGGCGACGCTCAAGCCTGGAAAGCTTGCGGTTTCATGAGTGATGAAAAGAACAACAACAGAACTGCCCATCAAAAGGCCGTCATTAAGGTCTCTGACATTCGGACGCACTTTTAACACCAGAACCTGACCCGAAGAGAACGAGGTCTACAAGTACAAACATAGACGTTGAGGGAAGAGGAGTAGAACCGAACCTGTGTCGGCTGGGGATCTGGAATGTACATCTCAACAAACAGGTGGCGATGCCTAGCAAGCTGGCGTCTCTGTGACGCTGAAACTGCTGTGATGGACTTAGCCAAGCGAGGATGAAGATGCCTGACGTCAAAGGTGATGGTGTAAGAGCAAATAGATTCGAAATTGTGTGTCCTGAAGTCCGTGTCACGCATGAGCCGCACGAGATGTTGCCAAGTTGACAACCATGATCTCCACTGTTGGACGGAGGTTTCCCCGCAGCATGCTGTGGGCATTGACCTGATCCACGTCTCAAACTCCAGGAAGGCGAAAACACGAACCATCGCATCCACCGGTAGTTCACTCAGACCCATGGCGGATCAGAACAAAGTCAACCAACCAACCTAAGCAGAGTCAACAAACCCCTAAACAGAGCCGTGTACAGCTCGCCAGTCTCTCACTACGCTCGATGGGTCTCCGGTTGCGAACAAAGGAAACCAGTGTGTTTGCGTTGATGCTCCAAATAACTTTGCCGCGTGACAGGATTTGTTGAACTGGATAAACTCAGGACGTTAGTTCCTGCTTTGGAAAATTTCGTCCATGGTAGATTTCAATTGAGTCCCCCACCTGCGGACGGATCAACGCAACTGGTCTCGTGAGTCGCATGATGGCCAGAACTCTGGCGCGAAAGCCTGACAGATCGAACTTTCTGCTTCCTACTGACTGTAGTGCGCGCAGCAAAGTAGCGTCCTGAGGTTGACGAACCGTTATGGCACCTTGCTGTGTGGAGCATGTGGTACCTAGCAATTCTTCACCTGGGACGTTCTCCAGTAAGATCGGCAGACCGTAGAACTCAAGACTCAACAACAGTCGTCTCCAGTCGTTCCCTTGGTTCAGAGTGGACAACAGGAACGCGCGGTTGTCCGCATACCGAAAACCTGAAAGAAGTCCAGAGGACCGGAGCGATTCTCGGAAATGTTTCAGCGTGATGAGCTCAGTGGTGTTGGCAACCATTGTACATAACACTGGCGCGAAAGCCGACCCCATAGCTGCGCCTTGAATTTGGCGGAAGGCATGCGACCCGCGTGTGACGTAATTGGAACCCAGAAGGAACTCTACCAAAGCGGGAAGGTCCTGAATCCTGAATCCAAAGGGTCTTGGTTTGTCGGCTGGCAAACCTCTTCGAACCCCGAAAGATCCTGAAGGACTTGTCGTTCTGACGTGAGGTGACCTGCAAAGTCTGCTGTTCCCAAGGTGAACCGCTGTTCTCCGACAACTGTAACAACACGAACTTCAGAGACGTCAAGATCCTGCCGTGTGGCGCCGAGTTGAAAAATCCGATAAGGTCCTGCGTCCTGCTGAACAAGATTCGTGGGTTCCTCCGCGTTCTGCGTCATGAACCACATTCGACGCATGGCGAGGAGAGTAGAATCGATATTGAACGTGCTGTTAGTTGGAAAACAAGTCATCATCACCTGATATAGGGCTCTCGCTAAGAAAATAGTGAGTCGACTATGCCAGCACCTGTCACACGCGATGATGGGTCGTGCCTTAGTGAAGGATTTGGAAGGTTTGGGGAGAACACGAGCTACAGGCAAAAGCTTGTTCCAGTTGACTGCCCACTGGTACCTGTGCCGGAAAGTTTTCCTGCCTTGAAACGCGAGCCGTAGGTTGATCAAGATGCTCTGCGTGCCGACCTTGCACCTCTGGAAAACATTTGTGTCCAGGAAGGTCTTGTCCAACAACATGTCAAACGCGAACTGGCAAACCACATGTGCCGTGTGTGGAAAATGAGCAGCTGGAGTTAGGACAAGTCCCTGTAACCGTTGCAGACCCGGTTCAACCTGGCCGAGTATGGAAGTTTGATCCATTTCTAGGAGAGTTTCATGCTCTTGAATGCGGTGTGCGATCCACTCGTCCCAGAGATCGTTCACCTCCGAAGGTAGTCGCCATCTACGTGTCCATGTCCGAACCTCCCTCTCTGCGCACTCTTTCCACTTTGAGGTCGGTAAGTAGGACGTGTCCTTGAGGTAGAGGTCGGCTAACACATGGCCTGGGAGGCTTTCACGGACATGACAGAACACATGACGTGTCGGATTTAACGCCTTGTCATGAGTCCGAAAAGAACTGCACGTGCAATCATGTGGGCGATTTGGCATCCACGCTCTGAGAGAAGCCCTGAAGTTGAAAACGATGACCGGACCAAGGCGTGCCCTTGACCTCAATGAATCTGTCAGAGGGTAGGTGAAGCGGAGGAAAATTGGACCTGGCCTGCTGTCGGATTTTCCTGATCTGATCTCGAACTGCTCGTTGGAGGTCACATGCCAAAGGAGGAAGCCGGAGAGGAACGTTCGGTGGTGGGACGGCTCCTCGACGACTCGACGAAAGATCAAGATCAATCTCAACTGTTTCATGGCCCGAGTCCTCCACGGTTCATCTAGCAAGTTACACAGTCTCTGTCGCAAGTACAGCTGAGGAAGGGAGATCCAACGACTACGTAAAACTCTTGCTTCCAGGAATTTGTGCATAGTGTTGCTACCCAAGCGACCCAACGAAATGAACAGCTTCCTATCCGAGAGAAAGTAGTCAAAATCCATCCGCGTATGGTTCTTGCGGAACCTTTGTGCCCTCTGCGCAAACCGCTGTCCGGTGCCTGGTTTGGGTAGCGCAAGTCTGGCCTCATGTAGCCGGAGTTGACTGAGGGTCTGCGAAACAAACGGGTGGTTGAGGTCAGGGCGAAGGGACCTAATCAGGGCTGTCTCCGTGGCCAAACGATCCGGAAGCTCTGCAACCTGACAGAGTACTAAGGTGACGCCATGATAGAAATTCCGTTTACGATGCCACACTTTGATAGCTGGCTCATAAAATGCCAGTTTGTTACCTGCGTCTGCTGGCCTCCCTATCTGAAACAGTAGCGCTGGTAGAGCCGATGTAGATCTCCGCGGACCTCCAGGATGGATGCAAGCCCAAACGCATGCGCGCCACACCTTTCATGGCATTCTGTGTCCACCTGGAACTGTGTTAAAAGGTCGCTCAGGCGATGGGAAATGGTCGTTCGTTGAAAGGAGAACCTGCCTGGAATAAGCGTCACATGTCTTAGCGTGCAAGCCCTGACCCAGAGAAAACGATCTACAGCAAAAAGTGGCAGCGCTCTGTACATTAGTGGCAAAACTAGTGCAAACCAAGCGAAGAATTTCTTTAAAAAGAACTGACACTTTCTGTGACGACCGGACGTAGCCAATAGTCACTCCTGTGATAGCAAACGGGCTCCGGCGATCAGCCTGGTCAGGCATGCCTCGTTCAACTTGGAAGCCAAATTGACACTCAAACCCCACTCAACCGCAATGGAATCAACAGGACGTTTCGATCCGGCATCCAACTTTCCTGCGGCTGCTGTAAACTCTGACACAGCGAGATCAATCGCCTTCTTCTTGGACTTCCCCAGCCTGGTGCCTGCCAACCACTGATTCACACTAGTGATGTTGAACTTGGTGATCGAACAACTCTCAAGAAACCGTTGGCTGTCGGATGAGCACATGAACCTGGCATACGTGCTGTTGGGATCTTCGGCATCATCGTCCCCGAGGGTCTGATCCTCCAGAGGTGGTGTCATAGGCTCGGTGGGCACATCATCTGGGTTTTCCGTTTCCATTAGTCCATGGAGAGGATCGTGTTCCTGTTCCTCCGTGTGCTCATGGAAAGGAAGCCTGCGTTTCGTCGAGCCTTTTCCTGACTTGTCCGAGGATGTGGGTGCGCATGCGCTCGACTTCGGGGTGACACGCCTGCCTGGGGTGGTTGAAGTGGAGGATGGCCGCTTAAGCGAGGCGTTCTCAATCTCCAGTTCCTGAATCCGACTGAACAAAGCGTGCCATACCTAGCGTCCCAATCATGCAGTTCTTTCTGTGGGTGCCTTTTCTTGTGTTCTGCATTCATGATCGTGACAAAATCTTGTCCATCCGGAGAAACCAGATCGCCTCTGATCAAGCGGAGCAAGATGCCCGCGAAGACTGACTCCTGTCTGGACCTGAAATTCTCCCATGACACACGTCTTCCATGAGCCATCATTCGGAGAGCCCAGTTCTCATGTTGTTGACCAATGACGCTGACAAGAGGAACATCGAGCTGACATGCCGTCAATGCCTAGTTCGCGAGTACTGCGCTTGTTGACTACAAGTTTGGGTAGGGTGAGGCCGTAGATCTTGTTGAAGTCCCACTCGTCGTCCGTCATCTTCCATGTTCTGGGAGGCCTGAAGCTCGGAGGTTTGTCTCTGCTGGGTGGAGGTGTTCTGGATCGACGGCGAACTTCCTGGAGAGGTTGAGCCTGCCTTCCCAATCTCGGGAGTGATAATCCCCACGAGGGGATCTGCCATGACGTCGATCTGCCGATCTGGAATCTCGCCGACGGTAGGACATGTCCGGTGTGAGAGGAAAGTGACAGGATGAGCGGAAACTACAACCCGGTCCGAGACCTGAACGCTCAACAATGGCATCCGCTGTCAATCAAGGTGCATGCACAATAGTCTAACGTCACCTGATAGTAATACAAAACATGTGTATGGGTGAACGTTCAGATCGTACCTGAGTAAATTGACCGCACCTGACAACAACAAGCTGCAAAACGCAAAGCGTGGGGCCTGGTGAGATTTTATGGCTCGCTGCCGCATGACTCGTCTCTCCCCCAACTGCCGGGCAAGTTCTTCGGTGCGGTTGGGTCCGAGGTGAAAATGGGGTAGCCCAGTGTCGTCACGACGACTGGTGTATTGTTTCATCACAGTCACTGTGAGTCCGGTGATCCTGGACAAACTGCTGTGAAAGACCCATTTCTTGTCCTTCCTCATGTGTACCGCTCCGGCTACCTGGCACCGATTCTGGGCAGTCCTCCGCCTGACTTCATCGTAAAGTGGGTGTCTGCGATGAGGCACTCTCCCAAAACGATCACAGGCTGCTTCCACTTCCCTGACAATGCTGCACGATCATGCAAGGAAGTGATGGAATCCGAATCAGTCCACAACGTGCCCTGGCTGTAATGTCCGACTGCATCTTCACCGTCTGCGTAGACTGCAGGAGCAACAAACCGGTGTTTGACGATACCTGCGATCCCACCTGTGTCGGTGGCGTGAGCAAACTGAATCACACCTCTTTGAGAATCTGTCAAAGCAGGGTTGAGGCGTGTCCATGGCTCATTCAAGTAGAAAGTCCAGTGTACGAACATGGGGCTCTCCAACACTCTAGCTCTGGGCAAAACCTGTCCAATCCAGATGTCCGCGCCTGAAAGGATATTGGCAAAATACCGAGCTTCGGACTCCGGAGGGGGTGGGATGTTGCTAGCAGTGCAAACATCCAACAGTTGTTTAATGTTTCTCCGGACCTTAGACTCATCCACCGACGCATATCGAAGAGGTTCGTCCCAACTTTTCAGTCGGACTGGCTGAGCTCCTCCGGCCAAGCCTGAGACGTTAACTGCCGTGATCCGCTCCGAACCTGAACTCGGAACAAGCACCTGTGCTCACGGTACATGTTCGAGGGCGGTGTTGAACCCTGAAACTCTCGCATCATCGAGGAGGAAGATGAAGGACGTTCAGAAGTATCCTCCGTTTCATGATGCCTAGGCTTCTTTCCTCGCGCTGGCGGTCCGAGCTCAGGAGCAGGTCGAACAAAACGAGGGACTGGCATCTTCTTTACAGGGGGTGAGGAACTTCGTGCGCTGCCTGATGGTTGTTCCCGCCGAGAGGTGCCTGGTACAATCACCGGTGGAGAAAACCGCTGCAACACCCGATCACTTCTATGCGGACGATCCGTTCCAGTGGTGTTCCTGTGCTGATCTGAAGTTGAAGCTCCTGAAGCATGTGGAGGAACTGTTCCAGAGGTGTGCCTGTGCTGATCCGAAGTGGAATCTCCTGAAGCGCGTGAAGGAACTGTCTCACCGGTGTTCCTGTGGTGATCCGAAGTCGAACCTCCTGAGGAATGTTCCTGTTCGCACCTGAAGCTGTGATTCCTGACATCCGCTGGCGGTCCTGAGGTACATCAGCTTTCTCGGAACCCGATATGATTGCCCATGAAGGAAGTGATGTAGGCGGCGGTGGTGGTGGTGGGCCATCTCCTCCGTCAGGACGTGCCTACTGGGGCACGTAGGTGGGCCGACCCTTAGGTCGTGTTCCATATCGTGAACTGCCGGTGGATGAACCTGCTCCTGGATCATGTGAACTCAATGGTAGCGTGCTCGAACGTTCCGGCTTTGGTGGAGTCGGCAAAGAAGTTCCTGTGCCTGAAGCCGCTACTGACATTGGACCTCCGGTCTTCGGTGGACTCGGCGCAGAAGTTCCTGTCCCTGAAGCAGCTACCAACATCGGACCTCCGGCCTTTGGCGAACCGTTCCTGTTCCTGAAGCAGTTACCGACACTGGACCACCTGCTTTGGACTTCGGTGCATTCCTGCTGCAAAGAGATGTACGACCAAGCAAAGCCTCTGGGGTAGGAACGCTGTCCTCCCTGGGGCCGTAATGAAAGGTAGGGTGATCGGACATGATTGCTCAGCAAATTTATGCACGGAAAACCTACAAGCAACTCAAATGAGCCAAGATTCTGCATCGACAGGCGTTTCTGTGGGGCTGCTTGGCCTAACTCTTGGCTCTATGGCCTACATCAGCGTCTTTTGGAATCCCACCTCAGATTCCTGCGCTTGACTGGGATACTAGTCCCTTTCGTGATTCAAGGTTGCCGATACGGCTAACTGCCCTTGCGCCACCTTCAGGGATTAACGTCATCCGGAGATGGAAACTAGTGGGCTAACCATGGTGACGATCCACGTCTCTTTGGCCCCACCCAGAGCAAGCTGGGGGCGATCACAATTTCTCTTCAACTCGGGCGCACAACGCCCTTGGCAGTTCCCTCGCGGGAAAAGTGCCGTTGGCAACAAGGCCACACACGGATAATGAATTGTCCGTGATTCTCATTGGGGTGGACCTGCACGTTGATATAGAAGAACGTCCTAAACAAAAACCTGGAACAACATGAAAGCATCAACTGTGCATCACTTCATCCTGTGTATCATAACTACCATGCATCAACTGCTCTGTATGACATGTTTATCAAGCGTCCGCTGCACTCCGCTGCTGTCCTGTGTAACATGACTGCCAAGCATGAACTGCACTCCGCTTCTGACCTGTATGACATGACTGCAAAGCGTCAACGTATCATGATTCCTGAAATCGGCTTCAAACTGTACAAGCAGGTACAGGTGGTTGATCAGACCACCCC